>SNQJ01S0148331.1:15740-27620 GCA_010110895.2 Picea sitchensis | reverse complement strand
ACAATACACATATATAAAGCTGGATTCAGATCCAACTAACTCCACTCTTGGAGGGATAGGTTGAGAGAATATCTCAACATCCTTCTACAAATCTTCAAACCAATCTCCAACTCAACATAATGCATTAATGAAGCATTATCTCTAACAAACATAAGGGTGTTGGATTCAACCAAAAATGCACCCTTCTTGTTGGAGTGAGAGTTTCTTGCAATTCAACTCTTTTACAATAACCCAATCTGACAATAGAAAATTTTCATCTCAACATAAGGGTGTTGGATTCAACAAAAAAATGCACCCTCTTACAATCATAATTCAATTTGAACAGTATTTAATACTTACAAAAAGAGCAACAATAAATATCACAAATTGCAAGTCATAAAATTCTAAAGAGACATAAGTAAAAAAATCAAGAGTTAAATTATTCTTTAAATTTTTCTTTAGCTTGTTGTTGCTGAAACATCTTGGGCTTTGAAACTTGAATACTGGTTGTCAATCGTTGATATTGTTATAACAAAGCCACATTCTTCGGTTTCTCTCACAACTTCACGGTTTCTACAGAGTTTCTCACGATTTTCACGTCTTGTTGTGCAGAACTCCACGCGATTCTTATTTCATATTTGAGATAGCCTTTGTTGATGTTGCTCTTCTACAAGGTTTACACAACCATTGGTCTCCACAAAACTAATCGGTCACAACAAACATGCCTCCTTCACTTAGGATCCATCGCACTTCAACTCCATGGAAAAGCTACCATGGATCTTCAAATAGCCTCCCATTATTTAAATCAATTTGATTTTTACTCACATAGCCTCCCATTATTTAAATCAATTTGATTTTTTTTTAAATGAATTAATACATATATTTATGCTCCATCCAAAATATATATTCAAATTTACATAAAGAGTTTTTAAAACTCCACCCACATTTAAAAATAAAATAATCTCGAGCACCTCCAAGGTTCGTGGCTTTTTCAAAAAAACATCCAATAGCTACTTACTCATTTCTTTATTTTGTTGCCTTTTTACATGGTTGCAACTGTGTCAAAAACATTTTCTTTTCGAAATATGTCTATTTCAAACAACATATACATCTCACTCAAATAAAACTTTCACACCGCCCTCTTAATCTTTAAAGCAAGCGGATTAAAAAAAAAAAAAACTTTGACTTTTTTAAAAACTATTATGAACCTAATACACCTCCAATTTTTTTTTTTAGCAACACAACTCTTTTACGGTGAAAGGATCACCTTCAGACGAACAGATATCAACTTCTTCCCAAATTTCTGCCATTCTTTCCACAAACTATCAAGAGATCAAGGCTCAAAAACTATGAATAGTTTCAGGATTACCAAAAACCATATCAACAACAATATGTTTAGGAGCAAGGATGCATAATAGGAACTAGGTTTCATACTTGATCATCTGTTCACAGAATCTATTAAAAAAAATTTGGAACTGGACCAAAAACTTTTGATATTATTCCTCCATGTCACGTCGCAAATAACTAACAATATCAAGAAGACAAAGAAGAAGGGTGGAAAAATCACAAAGGCAATTCAATTAATATGTAAATCAATAACATATATATACATATATATAGATATATATATTTCATACTGCACAACTATCCTCTAACAGTGTGATCATTATGGTAAGTGGATCACCACGAAAGGCGTCCCCCTTCCTTGACAACTATTAGAAACTTCTATTGTAATATTATCTTGTCAGTCCGGGAAGCAAGGCATTCTAAAAGAATGTATGATGTTAATTTCTGATCTGTTTCAGTGCTAATCAGTTTATATATTTGTAATAAATCCTTCACTAGTATAGTAAGCAAGGTTATGTCTAAATAAATGATTAGTCAATTTGTGTTGGTGCTTTCCTACCGAAAATTTCTCTCTCTAGTCTGAATGCACAAAGAATCACATAAAATAAAAGCAACAATTACTTTTGTAAGAGGTTGCCCTACATTATTAAAGGGAGCATTTTTCTGTAATACATTTGACGAAGCTTTGTTGAATATCATCTCTTTCGTTTCTGTGCGCAAAATCTTTTCCTGTGTATGTGAAATTGTTGAGAGACTTCTACACCAAAGGAACTAGTGCACCTCTCTATTCTACTACGTGCTAGAGAGGGTGTGGGAATGTCTGTTTGGAGGTCATACGCATTGAGACAAAAAATGCACCCTCCTCATTATCTTTGCGTTAATGTGTTAGATGGGAATCATTGTAGAGGGGTATGGGTTGAGGAATGCTCTGCGCATATCTCCCTCTTCGTGGAACGATAATCATTGAAGGGATTTTCTCTAAAAATGTGATGCACCCTCCATAAAAGGAGATTCATCTCTTTTGAGAGTGCCCCTATGTAAGATCAATTGGTATCAAAGCCTCTTACTTGGGGATGTTTCCACACACATAGAATAAGGAGAAGACTGAGTTTCATCCATCATATTAAGAAAAATAATTTTGTTTATGTGGATATTTATCTCTTTCCTTACGCTCTTGCTGAGAGTGTCCTAATCACCCTTCTTAGGGTTCTTCTGTACCTTTGCATTGGTGCATCATTGTGTCCTTGTCAAAGTTAATCTCACTCCCTCCTTAGGGTCTCTTCTGTGCTTATGGACCATGCCACCTCGAAGAGAAGCCTCCAGTGAGGATTCAAACACATCCACATCAACTCTTGTTGAAGAACTGACATTGGTTGTCCATGAACTAACTCGATTCCAACAACTTCGGAATCCAACGACCATGTTGTTGGACACTTGTTTTCAGTTACCCAAGTTTGTCAGACAAATGAATGGCAAGACGGTCGACTCTTGGATCCGTAGCCTCCCCACATACTTCAAGACTTCCCCCGAGATGGAATAATCTACCAAAGTGCATATAGACAACCTCTATCTCGAAGGAATAGCACAAACTTGGTGGGAAACACAATTGGAAAGATCTGAATTGATCGTGCACCTCATCACCCTGCCTTCTTTGACAAATGGTAGTACTAATTCTTAGGATGCATTATGTCACGCATTGCAGGTATGTTTCTACCCTCTAGGTTATCTTCAGAATTCTCACCAAGTGGTTGCTACTTCACCAACTTGCCACTCAGTCAGTTCAAGGATACATTGACGTATTCTACAAGTTGTGCATCCAACTCCATATCAACGAACCAGATGAGCTATTACTAATTAATTTTAATTATGGTCTCTTGTTACCTCTCCGGCGAAAGGTAGATCTCTTGGACAACGCTTCTCTAGACAAGGCTTTCTTACAGGATTTGGTCATAGAACATAATTTAGTCCCTCACATCTGACATCCGCCAAATCAAACCTAGGTGGACAATCCACCTCCTTCTCATTCTCAACCTTATCCTTCTTCCTTGTTGGTGACAAAAAATGCACTTTGGTGTAATTTTCACTAGACCAACTCCTATAACTATGTTGGTTGTCGAGGCATTAAAAATATCTATCCCTATCAGACCTTGTTTGCATAGGTCACATCCACTGATTTTCCTGAGCAACCATAATTTTTTTCTCACCAACCCCACTAAAGCCAACCCATCCCTCATTCTCATGACTACGCCTGAACCGAGTCGCACTAATGTTCCCCTCTTTACGCATAACTGCCAAATTAAACATGAACTTGCCACTCTCATTCTGGACAATGGTGGCCAAAAGAATCTAGTCTCCCAAGACTTAGTCCAACATCTAAAACTTCCCACCACCCCCCACACAGAACCATATCAACTTGGTTGTGTACAAAAGGGAGGACCTTACATCACTATCACTCGGTGTTATACTGTAACTTTCTCCATTGGCCTCTTTCACAACACCGTGGCCTACTATGTTTCAGCGTTAGACTGTATTGACCTCTTACTAGGTCTCCCATACCAACAAGACCGATAAGCCGTGTATCATGCCAAATCCCATCAGTACAATCTTCAACATGAAGGACACACCTATGTGCTTACAACAACGACTCATAATTCCCCCTCGTCACGTCCTGGAAACGAAGAAACTCACCATGTCATTCACCACAAAGACATTTCTCTGTGTTTGGTCCGCCATGTTCAGCCCGAGAAGCTAACTAATCTGACACCTCCCACAGTACTCCCTCTCCTTCTAGAATTTGCCAATGTCTCTCAGTTTCCCTCAAGTCTCCCACCCTCTAGAGCCCTTTCTCCATCCATCAATCTCATTCATGACACATCATTACCCAATGCTCCATCATCTCGACTAGTTACCCAAGACACTATTGAACATCCTCTAGTTACTACTTAGCATGCCCTCACCCAAGCCACAATTAAATATCACTATCCCTTTCCCTGGATTTCCTCGCAGTCTTCTATTGGAGCGATGCGTAAATAGGGAGGTCATCTAGTGACTTACCACTCCGAGACCCTATCCACAACCAAATTTAATTACCATGAGTATGCCAAATAATTCCACCTCCTGATGTAGGATTTGTAGAAGTGGTGCCCTTACTATAGGGACACACATGATTCCACTAAATTATTATATTTCGAGGTCTGTCTTGGATTTCAATCTCTGGCGCCCACAAAGATGCCTCTCATTTTTACTACGTCGGGATCAACAAATCAACACCAAGAACAACATGATGACCATAGTTGAATTCATAATTTATCACAAAAACACACTCCAGTTGCAGTTTCCTTGCAAGTAACATTGGATCATGCCAAGCAACATCATGTTTCATACATGTTCGTTAAACAATGTCAAACAACAGAGACAGGCCAAGTGGATTATAGTCAATACATTTCAACGAAAGTTCCCTCAGTTGGTGGCAGAAGCAGGGACGCGTCCAGATCTAAACATGGAGGAATTGGGCCATCAGGAAGGGCATCCTCCTTCATTGGCCAACTAGTAGAAACTTATGTTGTAATCTAATCTCGCGAGTCCGGAAAGCAAGACGTTCTAAAAGAATGTACTATGTTAATTTATGATCTATGTCAGTGCTAGTTACATTATATATTTGTAATAAATCTTCCCTAGTATAGTAAGAAAGGCTATGTCTAAATAAATGGTTAGTCAGTTTGTGTCTGTGCTTTGCTACAGGAAATGCCTCTCACTAGTCTAAATGCGCAAAGAGTCACAGAAAACAAAAGAAGCAATTACTTTTGTAAGAAGTCACCCTGCATTATTAAAGGGGATGTCTTTCTCTAATACATTTGATGAAGCTTTTTTGACTCTTGTCTCTTTCATTTCTGTGCACACAATATTTTCCTATGTATGTGAAATTGTTTAGAGAGTTGCACACCAAATGAACTCGTGCACGTCTTTATTCTGCTACATGTTAGAGAGGGCGTGGAAATTTTTGTGTGGAGGTCATGCGCATTGGGACAACCAATGTTCCCTCCTCATTCTCTTTGCATTAATGTGTTATATGGGAGTCATTGTAGAGGAGTACGAGTTGAGGAATTCTCTGTGCATCTCTCCTTCTACGTGGAACAATAAACATTAAAGGCGTTTTCTCTAAAAACGTGATGCGCCCTCCATCAAAGGAGACTCATCTCTGCTGAGTGCGCCCCTATATCAGATCAATAAGATAACGAACTGAGATTAGAGTTTTCAACATCCCCCCGTAATCATAAGTTTGTTCTTGCCTGAAAAAATGCCACTTCTTTCCCTTTGTCGTTTCTTCTCAGCCCTTGCGCTCCAGCAAGGAACAATATGAGTTCCAATATGAATGAACAACAATCTTCTTTCTTCACATGCCAGGATCTCACTTCACATGTATCTTCCATGTGGGCGACTCCTTTAACAGGTTTAACATATCTGTGACATTAAATGAGGGTTCTTCAGTAGACAAAATATTAAATCTTCCTCGTCTCTTACGCTCAATCCTCGGTTCTAATGCTTGACATTCCTTGCAGAACAGATGTTGGAAGCTCTTTTTCATATCCCACAAGCTTCCAGCGGCTTTGACTCTCTTGGTGGAAAGTCTCCGTGTGAAAACATAAAAATGAGAACTTGCAGACCGAATTCTTCGACCAACAACATGAACAACCCTTGGTTCATCAATTCAGATTTCATCTACCATGGAAGATTACCATGGTCCTACTAGGCACTAAGAACTATAGTGATCTGATAAACTACAAGGCTCATAAAATCATCTTCATGCTCTAACTAACAAGATCAAGAAGGAAAAAAAGTTGGGTTGAAAAGGCACGAAGCCAATTCAATTAATATATGTAAATCAATAATGTATAGATAGTACATATTTCACAAATGTCCTCTAACCGTATGACCGTTAGGGTAAGATACCGAACTGATATTAGAGTTTTCAGCATGAAACAGGGTATTGTATAAGATTTTAGAACTAGATAGAGATGTTGATGAAGACTATACGAGACATAGATGACAAATATCGAGATCAAAGCTACTTGTTAAGGGAGGGTGTTGGAGTAATTAACTCCTAATTGTCTTGTGTTTAGTGTAAGATTCTATTATTGAGGACTTCGATAGATCTAGTTGGTTGTGTGAGGTTTTATCCAACTATTAGATCCTATTTATGTGTGTACTTGAGATATTCTCTCTCTTGAATTTGTTGTATAGTTGAAAAAAAACATTATGTATAAACATGTATTTGGTTAAATAATAAAACATACTTAGAAGAGATTTTGTGTGAGCAATGTTTTTCTAAGTGAAATCACTGTACTTATTGGCATCTAACAATAGAAAGTTCGAATTGAACTCCAAAGCGTATCAATGGTGATAAATTTGTATGTAATTATAACGCAAGGGGGCAACTATATCTGATTTCAATATCTATACTTTACAATAAAATACAGATTTTTGAATAAATTAGGAAATTGTGGAAAGGCTGCATTCTTATCTTTATCTAAAGAGTGCATTGCTAAGATATATTATGTGTTGGTTTCAAGAGAAGGTAGGTACAATTCTAAGAAAAAACAAGGCGTCTTCTTGAAAAAACACAATCTGGCATCAACAAAGCAAAAATTACAAAAAAATAAACAAATAAAATAAATAAAATTCATAAATTTTAAGGGTCGTAGATGCTTACACAATATACTTAGTGCATATGTTTTGATATGATTTTGTTGGTTATTATAATGAATCGATAACAACTTTAATGAAAAATTGCTTGTTATGTTTGTTGTATAAATTAGTTGTATAAATTAGTGCATTACACATACATGTCTGTGCTTGTTCAAATTATAGATCTTAAACAACTTTAATGAAAAATTGCTTGTTATGTTTGTTGTATAAATTAGTGCATTACACATACATGTGTGTGCTTGTTCAAATTATAGATCTTAAATAATGTTTCATGTATTGTACATAGCGTGTTTGATGAGATTGTATAACACTTCTAGATCTGTTTTAAGGTTATAGGACTAATACCTGTAGATCCGTCCTAGTATCAAGAGGTCTATTTCAATATCAATGTAAAGGAATCAGCCCACTGTCACCGATATATTTAGTGGGCTTAGTAAGTGTGTTGATATCTACCCATATTTAGCAGGCTTTGTAAGTGTGCTGTCTCTGCCCCATTCTCTGGTCGTCACTAGTTATCACTAGCAAGAGGCTTTACTTTACTTAACGATTATAGACAAAACTCTTGTAAACTGTCGACTAGTCAGTGAAAATCCTAGTTTTTTTAATGCAATGCTTGATATTATAACTCCCTCTCGAGTCTCTTACATTTCTGTGATCGGGGCATTATCCCTTTCAAACAATTGTCATAAGAAACATTCCAATTTTAAAGAGTTTGCAAACTTAAGGAACTACTTCTCATTAAGGTTATAGCTGCCTTACTCTTTATTAGGCAGCTTACAGCCTGCTTTAATCAGCGATGATTATCTTCAAAACAAATCAAGATCTCCTCTGCAGATTGGTCTGCGATTATTCAATAAGTTCAGGCATGATCACTGTTAACTTAATTACATCTTTTAGAGTACCCTGCATAGGTAGTAGATAATGGTCCAGTGGGCTTCCCAATTAAGGGCCTGGTAGTTTTCGGCAGAGGGATGCCTATTTCAGCATTGAGTTTGCAGTATAGAATGACAAGTACTAGGAGTGTTAAGAACTAGATGTGCCAGATATCCCTCATTCCACCGAGTTAGTTACATTATAAGGATGGGTTGCTCGCTCTTGAGGGGATTACCAAATACAACTATGCATTAAAAAAAACCTAAATATTTTTCGGTACTTTCTCATGATGCATGGAGATGGTAAACTGAGTAAACAATGACTTTGATTACAGTAAACGTGGCCTAATCTGATGGGCACATGGATTGAAGTCCAATAATATCCACCATATAACTAATCAATAATTTTACCCATATAGCTAGTCAAGGATTTGACCCAAGAACCAGATAACCAATAACACAATTATATTTACAACTTAGCATTCTAATATTTATCAGAATGAATATCCATAACCAGCCTCAGATCATCCATAAGACAAGTTCCATCAGCTAAGACGGTTACATATAAGCCACTGAAGAGCAATTTATTCATATTATACTATGGATTTGAGCGTTTACAATCATCAAACTTGCAACGAAATAAGTAAAGATTACTGTAGTGCTGGTTACAGAGTGTGCATTATCACACAATTAACCTTGTCTTGGCAATGGCTTTATTGGTCTACAAATGACTACTCTTTTAGACAGGGAGCTTTTTTTCGTACACGTTCATGTCGATTGCTTCCAAGCTCTCCAGTTCAAACAGGTCAGAACTTGAACAACTGCCATCGTCGTCTTCCTCCCCGTCTTTGCCTTTTCTGTCAAGATCCCTAACTACTGCAGGTTCGATAATGCTATTTGTTTTCTGATCCTCGGTAATTATGCTCTTAGCTGCTGCTGCTACAGCATGGCTGTCCTTTTCAAGACTTCGATGTGTCAATTTTTTGCTGAGAAGTGGAAGCTTGTGGGCATCTGTAGATGGATGTTTAATTTGTTGATAATTAGAAAGATTTGGATGAGGGGCTGGATTTTCCATTCCGTGGAGACACTTCTCCCCACAGGGGCGAGAGTCCTCATCCACAATTACGCTTGTTGGGTAGAATGTTACACACCTTCTCACCCCATCCACGTTCTTCGACCCTCTGGATGTTTTACTCAAGCATGGCCTGAATTGAACTGAAGAAGAAGATGAGTCAGTGGTGGGTTTCCTCTCAGAAGAATGATATGAATTGGAGTCAGTTACAGAATAAGATGACGAAAGCTTTGGCTTCTTGGTACTACCACCCATGAACAGCGAATTCAGAAAACCTGCGAGCTTGCTCCCGGGAGAGATTGGGTGCTTGGGCTTCTTAGAATCCTTACAACTTTTGGACTTTGACTTAATCTTAGCATGATGATCTGCCGGGATGAAATGTTTGTCAATAGCTCGAAAAGCCCCATCTCGAACGGATGATTTTTCATGTAAATCTCGAGAGCCTTCTCCACCAACAACCCATTTGCATGCTCTGTCTTTACAACCCACATGATCAGAATGCTTTTCTGTTTTAGCAGTAGGAATAGAAGAAGTATGTTTGTAAAAGGATTCCGCATCTGATGATAAATATGGGCAGTTGGAGGTGGAATCACTCGTATAAACAGACGAACACGATGCTGCAGATGACATACTAGACTGGAACGAGMGATGCAATTCTGATCTGCTCTTCGTATATRCAGCCTCCGCTTCATATTTTTCAGCATTGAAAACACCGACCTTGGTCGATCTTCCACGCATTAATTTCTCCTTATTCGTCCATGCAGGATGATCCTCGTCCCATTGTCTTTCGACTCTGGAAAAGCTTTTATAATTCGAATTCCTCATCAGTGTTTTATCCTCGGCCTCGACATTTCTCGTTTCTTGACGATTGCCACTCTTCTTGTACGCCACCGTTTCTTCCACGTCTTCGGTCGACTTACAAATTGCATCGAGAAGAGCAGACGAAAAAGACTGACTTCTGGAATGGTGATGGCGATAGCGATGCTGCCCATTGTGCGCATTATAACGTATTCGATGGCCAACCCAGATCTCCATGAATTCCAAACTCAGGTGAACCTACAGATTTGAAAAAGGAATTTGGTCACCGCTGCTCAAAAGCACTGATAATCCCTCTCGCAACGAGGATATCCGTCCGACCATGAAACCCATGAGCTGATACCTGGAACACTCAATGGACAGGGGGCATTTGATGGTTTTACTGCACTTTCTGTGAGCAGCAACCCACACATGCAATCTCAATCTATCGATATATATAATATGGAATCGATCAGTCCTGGGAATAACTCTCCACTGCTGTGGGAATATCAGATATATCTGGAGTTACTTCACACTGAATTCAAAGGTAAAATGTAGGTTTCTTTAGGGTTTTTTAATTTAGAATCAATTGTGCGGTTACCAACTGCATGTGGGCAATCACAGTCTGACGTGTAACGTGGGGAAGGAAGAGAATTTGCCATGATTGTACGACTTTCAGGTTATCATTGCTGATGGAAACTTAGACCCCAATATCATTTGCGTCCTGTAGTTTTGCATGATGACACGAGAGCCATTGGACGGACTCAATGCGGTTGTGCCTACTTCAATCAATTGTTAAAAGCTTTAAATCTATTTGAATTAGCTTTCAAGGTACTTCACACCAATTGGTCAAACGATCGATACCAAAAGATCATGGCATAGATGTTATTTTCACCGAGTTGGCTAATTCTGGAGCAATCTTCCATTCTGAGTTTTGTTTTTCAGTTTAAAAAACTGATCTGAATTTGGTCAAATTTTCAGGGGTAGTTTGAGGATATGGATCAAAGTTCTATGCATTTCAAAACTTTACTCTAAAAGGTTTTCCCCATTTTAAACCAACCCAAGTGCTCAAAAAATCAATCAGAGTTCCAAATTAGATAGAAATGTATAAACTGACCACAAATAAAACCTATAGAAAAAATAACTATAAAAAAAAAATTGATCCAGTTAGCCTACTCCCTATATTTATTGAAAAATTTTAAATTAATCAGTCGATGGTAAAATGACGAGAGAAAAAATGCCATGTTAAATGGCTGGACTAGTAGTTGCTATTCCCATTTTTACACACAGAGATGTCATTACGTATCACTTTAACAACCAAAACAACATCATGGCATAGATGTTAGTTACTATTTCCATTTTTTCCACGGAGAGATGTCACTAATCAGATTAGGAACTACAAGACATCTATTTCTTCACCATCAATGTGCCTGTTCAATTGAAATAATTGAACCTCTTAACCGAATAACAATCAATATGCGCATTTGATTGATGTATTGGTGGTTATTATATGAGAATTTACAAAACAATAGTGTTTAATCATTCCTTTTTGGTTGTGGTGAAAAATGATCCTCGTCAACTTCATAAACATATTTTGCAAAAGGGTTCAATTATATCTCTCTTTGTTGAAATGACAAGTCCTTCCATTATAGCTTAGCTATAGTAATTTACATATGAGTTAAATGAAATAGAGTTAACATACAATACAACTAGTAATATAAATACATCTAAAGAATTATGGGAGGAGAGGAGTTGTAAGCTATAGTAATTAGTAATTTACATATGAGTTAAATGAAATAGAGTTAACATACAATACAACTAGTAATATAAATACATTTCAATAATTATGGAAGAATACAACTAGTAATATAAATACATTTAAATAATTATGGGAGGAGAGGAGTGTAAGAAGCATGGTTAATATAATTGAAAATAGGGAGAATAGTCAATATAATTGATAATAGAGAGAATAGTCAACCATTGTTATCAGAAATAAATTCTAATTAGAGCACCTCAACTCCCTCTTAGAGACTAGTAATCCAATTACTAAGAACATTTTCCTATCATAATATCATTAAGATGAAAAGAAATAAGATTATTTATATGACC
>SNQJ01S0148331.1:0-15730 GCA_010110895.2 Picea sitchensis | reverse complement strand
TTCTCTCAACCTATCCCTCCAAGAGTGGAGTTAGTTGGATCTGAATCCAGCTTTATATATGTGTATTGTGTTGTGTCTATTAAGAAATAATACAATTACAGTTATCTGTTTGTGTGTAATCTGCAACTCTCCTTGTTTCTAATTATGTTGAGATCAAATTTTTCTATTGTCAAGTTGGATTATTGTAAAAGTCTAAAATAGTGGAATTTCAAGAAACCCTCACTCCAACAAGAACATATGCAACAAAATAAAACCCATTTTGAACTTGTTTCAATTAAGAAATTTTGGTAGTGTGCTCACACCAAAATTAGTGAAGTAAATAGCGTTGATAATGATTAGATGATAGATTAGTGTTTTGATCTTCATCTGTGTATCCATTGTGAAAGCATACACATTGTTCCAGTAGCTTATATTTGCGTTGGAACTCTTCTTGGCCATACTTGTGAATGGTGGTCAAGGGAATTTAAACCACTTGTCTCTGAAAGGGCGAAATAACATAAAAAAAAATCAATCAGGTTCCAAGTTTGTTTTAGATCCTTTGAACAAACGATAAAGTATGCAACCTATTTCCTAGTATGTAGCCTTGTTCCCGAACATATTGTTGTTGATATGGTTTTGGGGTAATCATGAAACCATTCATAGTTTTTTATCCTCGAGCTCTTGATAGTTTCCACCAATTAAGCAGAAGACATGAAGTTCTACTTGTTACAGATTTTTTAGCCTTGAGCTCTTGATAGTTTGTGGTCATCTTGAAACCATCAATTAAGCATAAACCATGGAGTTATGCTTGTTATATTTTCAAAGAACATTATCAACATTTGTACCTATTCTCTGCCTGCTTAGATTATGGTCAACTTAAAACCATGTCATTTATAAGAAGACATAAGCTTCTACTAGACATTTGGTTTCTGGTCATCCCGAAACCACCAATTTAGTAGAAGCTTTCATCTCCTGCTATTGTTTTCAAAGCTCAGACCACCAATTTAGTAGAAGCTTTCATCTCCTGCTATTGTTTTCAAAGCTCAAAGAGCATCTCAAGCCTTTTAATATTACTAGTTTTCAAGAAGTGACTGTTTTTCAAGCAAGAACCAACTTATGATTAAGGGGGATGCTGAAAACTCTAATCTTAGTTAGTTATTTTACCTTAACAGTCATACCATTAGAGGAAAGTTGTGCAATATGTATTATATATACATTATTGAATTACATATTAATTGAATTGGCTTAATGTCTTTTCCGCCCATCTTCTTTGTCTTCTTAATCTGGTTAGTTATTTACTTTATTGGTTATATTCTTAAGATTTCACACAACCATTCATTCAAGCTACCATTTAATTAATTGAATCAATTGAAGATTCAGTTGCTTTTTACCATTAATTTAGTACTTATAATACATAACTTACTCTGTTCATCAATGATCTAGGAGAGCAATCTAGATACTCAATGTATCCAAAATTCAATATTACAACATGACCTCTTTCATTTCAGAAATACACAAACTGCAGCCACAACCTAATAGCAGTGTGCTTTGATCATGTTAGACAAGTTTTTTCAAAGATTTCACAATTTCTCCTTGCAATAAATATATCCAAAAAAAACAGACGACCATTCTAATAGAAATCCTCAATAAAATGCAGATAATATGATTGCACTCTCTTTCCTTGAAAGAATGCAGAGATTCCTCTATACAAACAATGGAGAGATCCCCGTATACCGACAGATCTATTGGCAATCAATGTAGAGATCACCGTTTCAAGTAGGATCCACCGTCCGATCTAAAAATAAATCAAAGTATAAGCTAGCACTTTGTTGCAGTGACTGTTACCGTATGATCTAAAAAAATCCCTGATTCAAGAGACTCTTATAAACCACCATGGCTATCTGTGAAATCACACACGTCATTAATCTCCGCTTTTTAACAGCAGCAGCTAAATATATGGTGATTGCTCCTGTCTATGGTTGAGACGAGTCAGGCAGCTCACACCCCGTTGGTACAAGTGACGGGCGGATTCTAGCTTTAAGCTCAGCCATATGACTGTAAATGTAACGACGCAGTAACAACGCAGGCCCCGAAGCGTTTCGATCACGCGGGTAAGAGGCTGCAGCGCGGAGTAGAATGGCTCTTTTCCACACAATTTAGTTTTACAGTACTTAAAAAGTTAAAAAATTTACTCGTGCAAATGCAAACACACACGAGGAAACTCACAAAACAACTAATGTATTCTCATATTTTTCTCATACTTCTGGCTGAGGGGATGCCCATAAGGGTTTACAAATACGTAACTGTAGAGTGACGTTCCCGAACTCTCTTAACAAAATGGATGAGAGATGACCAACCTGGGCCCCACTGGGGGTAATGTGATGTATTTTGTCCTAGAGTTACCAGCTCTGATATAAATTTAGAAAAACAGTACACACAAAAATTATCCTACTTATGTTTTATCAACAGAATAGATTTAAAAACTAGCACAGCCACATACATAATTGTGGCTGATCAACGTAGAAATGCATATTTTATTTATAAACAAATTCTAATTAATTTTTTTATTGCTTATTTTATTTACAAAACAAATCTTAATTATTTTATTTTTATTTCATTTATAAAACAAACGCTAATTCATTTTTATCCTATTTCATTTACAAAACAAATCTTAATTTTTTTGGTCTATTTCATTTACAAAATAAACTCTTTCATTTACAAAATAAACGCGCAGGAAACTCCTTTAACAATTAACTCCAATACATAGAACGAGGGTTCATTTTCAAACTGAATGGTGGCTCCACAGTGATCAAATAGGATGAGAACGCTCCGATGAACCAATTTATTTCTAGGGAATAGGATGAGAACGCACCGATAAAGAATGAACAAGTAATTATATAATTAAAGAAATTAAACGCGCATCCAAGGAATCGAATCGAATCGTTCCTCTGAACCTGTACAGTAAAGACGCAAGCATATTGTTCCTTTGTCAAGTCTTTGGCATGCATACATATTAATCATTCTTCCTAATGGAATCGTTTCTCATAACTGAATCGTTACTCAATTATATTTTTAATCATTTGAACGTGTCAATTATATATGCTCACAGTAATTTTTTAAGTATTTTTAGGTAAATGTAAAAAAGTAAACATGTTTATGGATGTCTTCATAAATGGAAGGAAGTTATGAGCAACAAATCTGGCTCATTGATTTTGGAGGACGACTAAGAATATGCCAGCATCTTTAATGTGTAGCCATCAGATTAGGGTTTAAGGTTAAATAAAGTTAAAAGATCATTAATTGTGCCCATTGTGAATAAGTGTAAGCCTTTCGACGTAATAACAATTTTCTAACAATACAAACAAATTGTAAAGAATATCTCAACTACACATTAATAGAATTAATAGAATTAGAAAAAATTTCTTACGACCAATTAAACCTAACAAACTCTTCCTAATAAATTCTCACAATAGCTTGAAGATTGTTAATTAACTGTATGTTAACTAGCACATCCACATAATTGTGGCTTATCAACGCCGAAAGGTTGATAAGATGAAAAGAATTCTTAAAAGAATATATTAAATTTTATTATTGATTAACAAATAAACAGTTGGGCTTCATTTATCTGGTGTTAATATGTTAATTTTTGTTAATTTTTGTGACTACTAAGAATATTCCAGCCATATTTAATCTTGTCCACAGAAAACTTATTAAGCACTAAACCCCTATTAAATCTGCCCATTATCAATAGGTGTACGCCTTTCGGAGTAATTACTCCAACACTTTTATTGTAGCTTGAAGATTGTAATAAATTAATTAGTATAAATTATTGCCTTTGCTTTTGTTTTGACCACTTAAAACGCTGAAATGATCTGCCTTTGTCAACGCGATCTGCTGAGTTCATATTTATTTTATAGGTGAAATTGCACTAGATTTTCAACCAAATACGTGGCAACAGATGCGGCCATTTAAAGAAAGAAAACAACAGTAAACGTTTAACCCACGCTTTCATTGCTAATTATGACAGAAAGATCTCTTACCTATAAAGTAAATATGAACTTGGAAATGAAGGGACGCTCAATTTTCCACATTTCCTTTTCATGGCAGATCATACATGCACGTACATTTGAGATGTCTACAGTTCAATGTGAACCTTGCTGGTGATCCATTTTGAAACCTTAGTTTTAATTCAAACGTTAGAAGGATAATTTTCATTTAATCTAACGTTAGAAGGATAATATTCATTTAATATTTTGCCATAATGAAAAATAAAAATCGTTTTACTTTAATGTAATTNCTTGCTGGTGATCCATTTTGAAACCTTAGTTTTAATTCAAACGTTAGAAGGATAATTTTCATTTAATCTAACGTTAGAAGGATAATATTCATTTAATATTTTGCCATAATGAAAAATAAAAATCGTTTTACTTTAATGTAATTGAAATTAGAGGATAAATATATATATTTCAGAAGTGAATTTTTTCATAACCAAATCCTACATTAGGAACAATTTCAAAGACATTTTAGATCTATAAGTAGTGAAAAGTTTAATAACAATCTGAAAGACATTTTAGATATAAGTAATGTTTTAATTGTGATTCAAAATTCATTCAATTTTCCTTTAAAATTCTAAATAACAATTTTTTATATTAGTTGTAGAGCTTGTTATGAAAAAAATTATTGTCAAAGCTTGATAGTTTTGACAAAGGGGGATAATTTCATCTAAACACTTTAACACAGGCCGAGAAGAAACCCTACTTTGTTTATGGCCCTTTAAAAATATGAAAATCCTACACGATTGTATTTATGGGTGATTATTTCATAAAAGGGTGATTATTTCATTTAAAAGGCCAAACATATTTATGATTTGAATTTTTTCTATAATCTATATAAATAATATTTAAAATAAATTGTTATTTAATATCAACAAGTTTATTATTCTTATTACATATTAATTGTTAGTTCAAATCATGCAAAAATATACATTAAAATTGTTGGAATTTGGTGATAACGAATTCTTTCAAGGATAGATTTTAGATCCTATTATTCAGAGTTGGTTGTAATTAATAAGACCAAGTTAGAATATCGATGAGAGCACATTCAATGGTCAGTTTCTTCTATAACTTGCTATAAATTCATGTATGCCCGTAAAGATTTAGAGTGAGATGACTTTTTCCATCCTATGAACAATAAGAGAATCGATACCTGCTTGGTGAACGTAGCCCAAAGTTGGGCGAACCACGTAATCTTTGTGTTATGTGTTTGATCTGTTCTATAATGTTTTTCAATGCATGTTGGTTTTCTGTTTGATGGCTAAAGTTAACAATTGGTATCAGAGCTATTTTGCATAAGCCTCCATCAAGGAGTAGAATCTTTGCAAAGGGAATGTCGGTTCAAAATCAACGCTAGGGTTGTTTGAAAGAAGGAGCGTTGCTTTGACTTCAACGTGTAGTTATATGCTGGAAGGAGCACCGTCGTTTTAAGTTAGCGCTGGGTTATCCGATTTGTGGGAGCATCGATCTCCCTCTTCCTTGTGGGAGTGGCGTTGTTCCATCGGTGCTGGGAACTATACATGAAGGAACCGCCGATTCTCTTATACGCTTACGTCTTCTTTCAATTCCGAAACCACCGTTCGGCTGTCACCGTATGGGGAGCGTCGATTCTCTTGTTCTGGGACACGTTTTTTCTCAATTCTTTTATGAGTTGTTTCCATTGTGGGCTGGGAATCGATCCCATGTAGCATCTTTGAAAAGCATATCCATGTGTAGATGAAGATTTCCCGAGGGTGTGAAGGAGCAAATTAATAAAATAGAGACAACTGGTTGTTGGTGAACCGTGATGCAATCGTGCATGCAGACTTCTGAGAGGGTATGATGACCTCTATGTTGGTGTGTTTTCTAGAGTGTGAGTTGTTATGTTGCTAAGAATAATTTTTTGGCATAGAAAACAAGGGAGGTTGATAAGCAACCGAACGACTAAAATGGCGAAAAATCAAGAAGTTTAATGGCAAGAAAAATTTTGAGATCTGGAAGGTCAAGCTGCACGATTTGCTCGTACAACAAGGTGTGGTGAAGGAACTTTTGGGAAAGTCAAAGAAACACATGACCATTTCAGATGAAGACTGAGGAGAGATCGATGCAAGAGCACTAAGTGCCATACGTCTTTGTTTGGACGATGATGTTTTGTTTAACATTGTTACGGAGAAGACATCAGTCGGTTTGTGGACGAAGCTGGAAAGCTTGTATATGAAGAAATCCTTGACGAACAGGATCTTCCTGAAAAGACAATTGTACAGTTTGCAAATGAAGGAAGGTACAAAAATAACTGATCATTTAAATACTTTTAATACCCTTTTAGTCGAGTTGACTAGCATGGGAGTGAAATTTGAATCTGAAGATAAGGCGATTACAATATTGTGTTATTTCCCTGAGTCATGGGATCACTTTGTTACCTCTATTAGTTTCAATTCAACAAAAAATATTGAGTTTTATGTTATTGTTAGAGCTTTACTGTCTGAGGAAACAAGGAAGAAATCCAATTTTGAAACCTCTACATCTGAGGCGATGGTGGTCAGAGGAAGACCTAAAGAAAGAGGACATGTTCAAAGGGATTTCTCTCGGTCAAATTCGAAGGGAAAGAAGAGCAAGCTTAAGTGTTGATTTTGTGGAAAATATGGACACCTGAGAAAGATTGTTGGAAGAGAGAACAAGCCTCCAAAAGAAGACCCTCCAAAAGAGACAAAGGAAGAAAATGCAACTGAAACAGATTCAACAAGAGGTAGGTTCAGGTATGACTGATGAAGTTTTATCAATTAGTGTTGTTTCATGATATGATCAACAATGGTTATTAGATTCTGGTGCTTCAAATCACATCTGTCTTCATAGACACTGGTTTATTACTTACCAGTCTATAGATGACGGAATTGTTTATATGGGAAATGATATATAATGTAAAGTTGTGGGAATAGGTAGCATTTGAATTAATATTATTGATGAATCCATTAAGATACTAACATATGTGAGATGTGTACCTGAGCTAAGGAAGAACCTAATCTCTTTGGGAGTCTTAGATACGGGAGGATATAAAAGTATTGTTCAAGGTGGAGTTATGAAAGTCTACAAAGAAATCCAACTTGTCATGAAGGCGAAGAAGGTTGGAAACATGTTTCTGTTAGAAGGAAGAACCGATTCAGATCATGCGACAACTGTATCCGAGAATGCCAATGATTATGTTCAACTGTGGCATCAACGGTTGGGCCATATGAGTGAAAGAGGATTGAAGGTATTATCTGATCGCAAGTTACTTCCTAGTCTAAAGTCTTTAAAGTTAGATATATAAAAGAACTGTATTTATGGAAAACAAAATAGGCAGAAATTTAAAACCGGAAGACACACCAGTGAGGGAATCCTTGACTATATCCATTTTGATGTTTGGGGACCATCCTCTACTGTCTCGTATGGAGGATCATCATATTTTGTTACTTTTATAAATGATTTCTCTAGGAAGGTTTGGATCTATTTGTTGAGGAGAAAGTCTGATGTATTTACGGTCTTTAAGCAGTTTAGAGATTTAGTGGAAGAGAACACTGGTAGGTCCATTAAATGTTTAAGTACTGATAATGGTGGTGAATTTACGTCAATGGAATTTGAGAACTATTGCAAGGAGTTTGGGATTGATAGGCATAAAACCACTACCTATACTCCTCAGCAAAATGGAGTTGTTGAACGCATGAACATGACTCTTCTAGAGAGAACAAGGAGTATGCTTAGTAACATCAGCTTGCAGTAGAAACTGTGGGCAGAAGAAGTAACTACAACTTGTTATCTGGTGAATCGATCGCCATCAACAACAATAGAGTGCAATATTTGTGAAGAGGTATGGATAGGTCACCCTTGTAATTATTCTAATATTAAAGTCTTTGGTTGTGAAGCCTATGCTCTAATTCCGAAACATCAGTGTTCTAAATTAGATCCAAAATAAAAAAAAATCTTATCTTTGTTGGATATGGTGATGGTATTAAGGGGTACAGGTTGTGGGATCCTACTTCCCACAAGATCACCATTAACATAGATGTAATATTTGATGAATCATCTCTCATCAAATCAGATGTAGATGTTCAAATGAAATAGGTAGAAGTATCGAAATATCAATAGATTTAGTTTGAAACTTGTTCAACTACAGATGAAATTGAACATGAATAAGTTTCTGAAGAGGTTCCTACAGAGGAAAATATGGATGATGATGATAATCAACAGATTGTGGATGAGCCACAAAATTCCCTAAGGAGGTCTACACGGGTTAGAGTTCCTCCAATAAGGTATGATGATTTTGTTTCATTAGTTTCTTTAAGTAGTAATGATGATGAACCTTCATGCTATCAGGAAGCTGTGGAGGTTTCTAACAGTGAAAAATGGAAAGAAGTAATGAAGGATGAAATGAATTCTTTAGCGAAGAATGCTACATGGGACTTGGTAGAACTTCCAAGAGACGAGAAAATTGTAGGTTGTAAGTGGGTCTACAAGATGAAGAAGGGCATTATTGATAAGGTAGAAAGGTACAAAGTGAGGTTGGTTGCAAAAGGATATTCTCATAAAGAAGGTATTGACTTTCATGAGATTTTTTCACCAGTTGTTAAGATTGTTTCAATTTGAATTGTTTTAGGATTGGTTGTGTCACTTGATTTGGAGTTGGAGTAGCTAGATGTTAACACTGTTTTCTTACACGAAAATTTGGATGAGGATATTTACATGGAACAACCTGAAGGGTTTGTTCAAAATCGTAAAAATAAATTTGTTTGTAGTCTTAAGAAATCATTGTATGGTCAGAGGAAGTCGCCCAGACAATGGTACAAGAAATTTGACTCTTTCACGATGAGCCATAATTATACAAGGAGTGAGTATGATCATTGTGTCTACTTTAAGAAATTGAATAATGGCATATTCATTATCTTAGTATTGTATGTTGACAATGTTCTTTTAGCAAGCAAAAGCATAATTGAGATCAACAACTTAAAGGCTCAAATGGATAGGACGTTTGATATGAAAGATCTAGGAGCAAGAAAGAAGTTTTGGGCATGGAGATATTCAGAGACAAGAGGAATGGTAAGCTTTGGTTGTCACAATAGAAGTATGTCAAGAAAATACTTTTGAGGTTTGGTATGAATAGTGTGAAACTAGTTTTTGTACTTTTCGCTTTCCATTTTAAGCTTTCTTCAAGTTTTTGTCCTAGTACAGAACAAGAAAAGGAATGTATGTCTCGAATACAGTATGCTAATGCAGTATGAAGTTTAACATATGCAATGGTTAGTACAAGACCAAACATTTCACATGCAATTGGGGTGGTCAACAGATATATGACAAATCCAGGTAAAGAGCATTAGACAACAGTGAAATGGGTGCTTCAGTATCTAAGGGGCATAAGTGATTACTTTATCACCTATAACGATGGTTGTGAGTTAGTCTATCGATATGTTAATTCTAATTTTGCAGGTGATCTGGACAAAATGAGGTCAACTTTAGGATATGTCTTTACTCTTGGAGGTGGAGCTTTTAGTTGGATGTCAAAGCTACAAAGCATTGTTGCCTTATCCACTACATAAGCAAAATACATAGCTTCTTCACATGCTTGCAAAGAGGCCGTTTGGTTAAAAGGTTTGTTTGGTGAGTTTGGAAGGATGTAGGACAAAGTAAAGCTACTTTGTGATAGTTAAAGTGCTATACACTTGGACAAGAATCCAACCTACCACAATAAAACTAAACATATTCCTATTAAGTACCATTTTGTAAGACATGTCATTGATGAAGGTCAAGTTTCTCTTGAAAAATTTCATACAAAAGAGAACTGCGTAGACATGTCCACAAAACCAATACTTTTAGATAAGCTACAATGGTGCTTGGCTTCTCTTGGCTTGCAGGAAAGGTGATGAAAAAAATGAGAAAGGTATCAGGTTAATTGTTGTGAAGGTGGAGATTGTTGGAATTTGTTGACAACGAATTCCTCCAAGGATAGATTTTAGATCATATTATTCAACGTTGGTTGTAACTAGTAAGTCCAAGTTAAAATATGGATGAGAGTGCATTCAATAGTCAGTTTCTTATGTAACTTGCTATAAATTCATGTATGCTGGTAGAGGTTGAGAGTGAGATGAGTGGAGTGAGCCTGCTATAATTTTCCATCCTATGAACAATAAGAAAATTGATACATGCTTGGTGGATGTAGCCCAATGTTGAGTGAACCACGTAATCTTCATGTTATGTGGTTGATGTGTTCTTTAATGTTTTTCACTGCATGTTAGTTTTATGTTGGATGGCTAAAGTTAAAAAAAATGAATGTTAAAACATAGACTCTAATCCATATATTTGACTCTTGGAGAATAATGGAGAAATGTTATGCTTAGGCAATTGTTAGAAGAGATTCCTATTGTAAGCTAGATTAATGTTTGAGTGGTTTTCACATCCACAAATTCAGGAGGTAGTTAGAGGCTTTCCTACACTATAGATACGTCATCATTTTCATATAGACTGTATGTGAATGTAGTCTCACTTGTGATTTTCCCTTGTGGCCTCACTATGATTGATCTCAATTTTTAAGTTTGACAATTTTAATTATTTCTCCATATCTTATTTAAGAATCTCATGGACATTAAAAAAAATATTTCCCTAAGAAATTAAGACTATAAAGTGTATGTCTAATCTACCTTTAACTTGAGATGAGGCACATGCAAAAAGGTTGCGGGGACATTCTCAAAAGATTTGACAATGTGAAGTATTGTTCAACAAATGTGAATGTTAAGAAGAAATAAGTAAATAAGTGGAATAGATAAGAAGCGAGGATTTTAAAAGGCATTTTAATAAACTCAGATTTTTATCTTAACTAAAATAATTAAGAAACTTATGGCTCAAGTAAAGAAAAATAGCTTAATAGAGTGTGAAGTTAGACGAATTGATTATGGAAAATAAATGACATGTCCAAGTTTTTATGGAAAATAAATGATATATCCAAGTTTAAGTTTAGTAATATTTAAAATAACAAAAACCAGTAAGACTTTGTAAACTTCACTATGTGATAACTTAAATATTTAATATTTTTTTTTTTTAAATAAAAAAGTGGAACCTGCTATATTAGATTAACAAAAAACTTTGACAAAATATACAGTGGTATGGGTCTAATGTCACCAAAAATGTTGCTGATTACCGGAAACCAGCATAGGTGGAGAGAAAATAGCAGTAGCATGATAAAACAGGAAGTAAAGTAGCATCTGTCCTGCCCGGAGGAAACCATGACATATGTCTATAGTCCAAATGCACATAAAACAGTAACACAATAAGACTAGGAACCAAGAGAGCATAAAAACCTAGGTACCCGGTGACCTGTCGTCCTCGCCAGTCTGCCACGTGGACCCAACCGGGATGGCAAATGCCTGCGCATAGAGGGGGCACTTCCGCTGAGTTGGAACATTGGAATATGCATCAAGGAGCAAGTCCAGGCATGTGGCCTCGAAGGTTGAACACTAGAGCCAGGTGCTATGCACGGAGGAGAGAGCCATGCATACCGCCACCCACGTCGCTGAGGGGAACATTCCTCGAGTCCACTGCTGCTCCAAATCCAACGTCGAACTCCCTCTACTCCGCATCATCCTCTGTAGCCTTCGTTTCTGCTCTAGTTACCTGCATGTCATGGCTGGTGGGAATGTTGTCGCCTGACCAGGGGATTTCTTCAACAATGCAGCCGTCTGCTTTCCTCCTGGTGAGTCGCCTCAATGGCACGGGGCTCCTCTGTAGTCGACAAGTCCTCCATGAATGGGTCTTCCACCACGAAACAGGTGGGAAACGCATCCTCAGCCCCAGCCTCCTGTCGGTCTCCCGGCGTAATTGTCGTGGCTTCTCGACTACAACCAGCTCTTGACTCAGCAATGGTGGCGAGCAGTGCCAATTTCTCAGCCTGAGCTTTCTTCCGAAGTATGGAGGTCGCCAGAGCCAGAGCGCGTTCCAATTTCTCTTTCCATCGCCGCTGCGCCTTATGGGCATTCCAGGCAGAGCCACGGCGAGGCCTGCCTCGCTTTCTAACCATAGTATCCGGGGAATGAGTGAATGAACAGAGCGGTTGCAAAGAAGATGATAAGCCAGGACGAGAGCAGTTCCAGGTGCAGAGCACGAGCAGACCGACTCTGTCTCGGCACACACAGAGACAAAATACCCGGACAATCCTTACCAAAATGCAACGAAAATGTAGTGAGCCAGGACGAGAGGAGTGCAGGACTGCACCAGAGCGTCCAAGTGAAAAGCAGAGCCGAAGCAGGAGCAGTCCCGCTCTGCCCGGGCACATAAGAAAGCAAATAACGAGAAGCCGAGGTCACTTGTCCGCACTTAACCCCTTTCATGCCGAGTGCGCTGTGGGCGTAAATGGTCGCGCGAGGTAGGAGTCCCTCCGTCGTATAGCTGCAGCTATGGCCGTCCACCATCGTTAATGCAGACTTGTGGGTGGCGGCCATCGGCATTTATGCCCGGACTGAGTGCTAATCCAACTTCACCGTAAAGCCTCGTATCACTCCATCGAGGGCTTAAATATTTAATATTTAATTGTGATAAATTTAAATACAAAATCATGTAATATCTATTAAATATTTAATATTCAATTAAGATCACGATGCTCATTCATTTCTATTTGACACAATCATCATTGAATACTGATAAATTAAGAATCTCACACTCATGAACTATTGAAAATAAAATATATTTTTAAATTTTATGATGTCGCTTATACTTCCTAAAAATTTAAAACATGAATTTTATATAATTTACACGGACATTTACAGTCAGAAAGGCTGGTCTTGATCACACCTACAAATCCCCAGTCTAGACAGGTTTAATTTAATTCTTATTGAACTGCACATTCCGATTTGCAGTGCCCACTACATGAAGAGGGTTGTTTGAGAAGTACTAGACATTCAGGGCCCGTCAAAGTCAGGAGGAAAAAGGAAGGAAAATCTTGTATATTCAATGTTAAGGTGCCTCAAAATCTGACGAAAGAAAATGCATGTTGTTCTTATCCAGGCCCATGTCTACAACCAGACGGTCACGCTTCCCCTGCTGGTCAAAATTTATACTTTCACAACTGAATGCTAACTGGCGACACCAGGCTTTAACAATTCCAATTAGTTAGAGGAAAGCCGACGACATGAGAATTACATAGCGCATTTAACTAATATTTTCAGTCATAGTTTAAATGTTATAAGTTTTGTTATGGGGGTATTTGCTTGTTTGAAATTGGGTTAGAAATTGTTTGATTTATAGATTTAAATCATTATTTTTGTGTAATCAAAATGTCTTGTTGATTTTTCAGCATACTAACAATAAAAATAATGATTTTTTATAGATTGATTGATTTATGTAACCTAATTTTCATTAAAAAACAAAACATAAAACAATTAAACAATTCCATCCATATTTCCATTTATCAAGGACATCACGAAAATATCCAGATAGATCTGTTTAATTGAACTATCAACTATTATATCGACCTTCAAAATCCAACGAACAGGACCACTAGATTCAAGTCATGAATCACAATTCCAGCTGAAGGCATATAAACAGTGAATAAAAGGAGTTTCATTTACAGCCCTAAAATCAAGTTATAATGAGTATAATTTGCTTAGTTCTATTATCTATTGCCTTCTTCTATCGGAATACTTATTCGACGCCACTAAAGCTGGAGTAATGAGTGATTATGTAATGGCCGTGAGGGGTCCAGATCGATGAAAGTGGCGACCCCACGAGGTTCACGTTAAACTGCCAACCTATCGATGACTACTCAGGAGCATTATAGCAGTTATAAAGTTTCAAGCATTATAATAATGGCGTGATAAAGTTTTAAGCATTATCAGAATGGCGTAGGCTAAATGTTCTATTTTTTTTTGTTTCTTTTAACTGGAATCCGGTAATGTAAATTTGGACAAAAGTTCTATTTTGCTTGTTTAAATTGCATTTTTTAAATGTATAAATAAATTCAATGTAAATTTAGACAAAAGTTCTATTTTTTCTTGTTTAAATTGCATTTTCTAAATGTATAAATAAATTCAGTTTGTTGAAAAGTTCTGAGATTACATTTATTAACAAACTTAATCATTCAAATAAATGAATCCAACCAGGACAAAATCAAACAGAAAATTTTACCAAAAAAACCCAAAAGATAAAATTTAGAGTACCCTTCATCTGAATATCTTATTTGCAGAGCTACTAAATTTAGTAGAGCGAACCCACGGGATTGATTCTTTGTCTTTCCAAAACGAGACTATAACATATGCCTCAAAATACGATGACGGAATACCACGTATGGAGGAAAAAACGATATACTGTTTTCAATAGAGGAGGAGGCATATCTACTAATCATGCCAAACCTAAAGAGAAACAAAGTATATGCCAGGACTGTCATGAGGAGGCATATCTACTAATCATATCAGACCTAAAAGGAAACAAAGTATCTGCCAGGACTGTCATGATTAATGGCACCCACGTAAAATACATATATCCACCCTGTATACTCTCATTATTAAATAGGTATTGTAATATCTTGAGACTAGAAAAAGTCCAAATTGGATTACCCCGGCCATCGAAGAATTGCATTTGGTTTAATCGAAATACATGAGAGACTAAAAGTAAAGATACTGGTTAACGATATTAGTGTACTGGTTAACGATATTAGTGTACTCGTTAATGCAATTTGAATGTTTTTAAGTTGGTTTAAGTTTTTTTCTATTTTGTATTAAAAGAGTGAATCTTGTTAGAGTTACAAATGTGGAAAACACAATTCACATATGATAATCAACAATCACAAAGATAAGAAACATAAAGATTATACGTGGTTCACCCAAATATTGGGTTACCTCCAGCAAGTAGAGGTATCTGTTGTCTTTTTATTCATATCATGGAGATTACAGCAGCCCAACATCTCTTATCTCCTCCCATTCCCTTTGCCTCTACTAGCATACATAGATTTATATACATTTACACAGAAAACGCAGAATAATAGGATCTAAATCTATTCTTGGGAATTCATTGTCACCAAATTCAACAATCTTCACCTTGACAACAATTAACCTGATACCTTGCTCCTTCCTTTTGTTCATCATCTTTTCTGCAAGCCAAGAGAAGCCAAACACCATAGTAGCTTCTCTAAAAGTATTGGTTTTGTGAACATGTTTGCGCAGTTCTCTTTGTATGCACTTTCTGAAGTGAGACTCCACGTTCATCGATGATGTGTCTTACAAAATGACACTTGATAGGTATATGATTTGTTTTACTGTGGTAGGTTGGATTCTTAGCCAAGTGAATAGCACTTTGACTACCACAAAGTAACTTTACTTTGTCCTGAATCCTTCCAAACTCACCAAACAAACCTTTCAACCAAACTCTCTCTTTGCAAGCAAGTGAAGTAGCTACCTATAGTGGATAAAGAAAAAATGTTATTTAGCTTTAGAATCCAACTAATCGCTCCACCTGCAAGAGTACCATGAAGTCAACCTTCTCTTGTCCAAATCACCTGCAAAATCAAAATCAACATATCCATAGAATAATTCTCAACCGCTGTTATAAGTGATACAGTAATCACTTGTGCCTCTCAAATATCGAAGCACCAATTTCACTACTGCACAATGCTCTTTACCTGGATTTTCCATATATAGACTGACAACCCCAACTGCATGTGAAATGTCTGGCCTTGTACTAACCATCGCATACATTAAACTTCCTAATGC
>SNQJ01S0148330.1:26917-37551 GCA_010110895.2 Picea sitchensis | reverse complement strand
AGGCCCTTGGCCTCCAACCCTTAGGCTCTCTGGCCTAACAATCACATAATCCCACCGACTTATACAAACTTGGCTCACCAGCCTATAACACATATTTACAATTCATTTCATACATCAGATTTACAATTGGGGTCGGCCTTGGGGACATTACATCTCAACCCGTTTCGTAGGAGAAGGTTTGGAAGCCGAAACCTTTGAATACTTGTTGGCATAGGGGCAGACCCAGGGTTTAGTTCTAATAGTGCACCAACGAACCCTAACTACTGGCCCTTTCGGCAACACCTGCAAAGCAAATCCAGTCTCACCGAAGTAGCTATAGAGGGTTGCAGGACACCTCACAGGTCTCTACAACCAAAGGACATGCAAAGAGGATCCAGGGAAACACTCTCACACAGATCTAGTTATTCTTTATCTTTCTTAATCCTACTATGTGAACTATATCTTAGATCTAACACAATATTGCATTAACAATATATCAGAGATCAGAAGAACACGGCATCAATCACACATAACAACAAGATATACGTGGTTCACCCTCTCCCTAGGGCTACATCCACAGAACTTCGCTTTATAATATATTAGATGAAATATTACAGTTCTATCTGGACTCTTATATTGAAGATCTCTCTCTTTATTTCTCTTCTCCTCTCCCCTCCCTGCACACCCAGCTACATGTTTGATCTTCGCACCCAGCTGAAGATCTTACAATACAAACTTCTCTCACCACACAATACTTCTCTCTCGGCAATAACAACAATCACTCATGATAGATAATCTCGATCCCATCCTAGATCCTCTTGACCTTTATTTATACATTACAATGACTCTCGGACAACCTTAGGCTGAAACCTAGGTGTCAAAACCCTAAATACCAAAACCCTAGGTGTCTAAAACCCTAGGTCAACTTAACCTGCGTTTTTAGGGCTTCACCAACCTGTCTTTCCTTCTTTCTTGCGAGGTGATCCAAAGCATCTATTTGTGGTTTTTTCTGCTTGTTGTGTCATCCACAATCCATATTCCTTGTTGATCTGTCTTCCTCGATCTCCCTGTCCAACGACTTGTTTTCTCTTACTTCCCTCCGTCTTTTCTTCTCTTTTGGTCACTTCGACACAATCTCAGTCAACTTGTCTTCCGCGTAGTTCACACTTCGCTCTTCTTTCATTAATATTCACAACCTTCCATAACCAAGGGCCAACATGGCCCCAACACTCAGATGTGACTCATCCTGAGGCACTTTAGTTTTGAACCTTCTGTTTTTCTTCATCTTCGGATTGTGCATGGAAACCTATGCTTTCTTCTCTATCCAACCCTTCTTTCCTTGTGCAGACTGTCTTTTATATGTCTAGTACCCAATTTCAACTGCACTTGGTACCTAGACCAGTTTTCTCATGCTTCAACTAAGAGCTGCGAGGTAGCTGGTTTTCATAGTAAAATTTCAACCAGCTCCCATTCACGAAACCTTCCTTCCATTCTCCATTCAAGGTTTTCAACTGCGCATCTCCTCCTTATGTAACGTAAACAACCTCATATGGCACAATCCAATGTGTCCTGAACTTCCCTAGATGCTTCATGAACTTGTTGTCATATACCAATACCAGATATACTTGCTTGAAGGATTTCTTCTTGATGTGCCTATCATGATAGGCCTTTTCTCTTTCCTTCTATACCTGGTGATGGAATCCTGCGATAAATCGATCTTCTTCTAGTTCTACCAACTGGGCAAGCCTCTCTTGAACAACACCAGTGTCATCCATATCTGTGAATGCTGCAATTATGAGACTAGGAACCAAGTATTCCATAGGGACAACTGCTTCTAGGCCATACACCAACTTAAAGGGAGTCTGCATTGTTAGCTTCTTGCAAGTAGTTATATAGGCCCATAGCATTGCTAGTACTCTCAAATCCTAGTCAACTCTGTTCACACTACAAATTTTCGTCAGCGCTATCTCCAAGATCTTGTTGAAAGGTTCGACCGTCCTATTCGCTTGTGGATGGTAAGGAGTACTCTTCTGATGGCGAACTTCAAATTTCTGAGTCAAAGATTCAATAGTCTTATTAATAAAGTGTGTGCCTTGATCACTCATCAGGGTCTTCGGGCATCCAAACCTGGTTATGATATCCTGAAATATAAATCACGCAACTGTAGTTGCACTATAGTCCTTAACTGCTCTTGCTTATGCCCATCTTTTCAAATACTCTGTCATAGTGATGATGTATCTAGCTCCTATACGCTTCCCTGATGGGTTTATAGGTCCCACAAAATCAATTGCCCATTTCTCAAATGCCTACAAAGTCAGCTGTGGTGCTAAAGGCATCTCATCTCCTCGGGAGGGATTCCCAACTCTTTGGTATACATCATAGGCTTAATAGTATTCCTTGGCATCTTTATGTAAAGTAGGCCACCAGAGGCCAGCTCTAAGAACCTTCTGCATTGTTGCTTTACCTGCGTAGTTTCCTCCTGCAATGCCTTCATGTGATTCTTCTAAAAACAATGGTCTTTCTGCCTCCATAACGCATCTCCTCAAGATCTCATCAAGTCCCATCTTGTATAGCTATCCGGCTATAAGTGAAAAATATGCAGTGTGCACTACCAACTATTTCTTCTGAATGACTGTGTATTCGTCGAGGTGCCATTCCTGTTGACAAGAACTGGACTATCTAGGCAAAGTGATCATCAATATTCTTGATGGACAACAGCTGCGCATATGGTAGTGTATCCTCCAAACTAGTAGGTTCCTCTCCATGCTATAACCTAGATAAATGATTAGGTCCCTTGTTCATTCTCCCTCGCTTGACCACAATCTCAAAATCATATTCCTGGAATAACAGTAGCCATCTGCATATTCTTCCCTCCAACACTGGCTTGTTGACTAGGTATTTCAATGTGGATTGATAAGTGAACATATTAAAGTGGCCTCCCAACAAGTAGTGACAAAACTTCTGCAATGCGTACACCATGGCTAAACCTTCTCTCTCAGTGGTGGTGTAATTTATCTCAGCTGTTGAGAGCTTCCTGCTAGCAAAGGCTAACAGGTGGTCAATATCTCCTGCTCCTGGTTGTGCTAACACTGATCCTAGTGAAATAGAAGATACATCGATATGCACATGAAATTCCTTGCTCCAATCTGGGAAAACCAGAATAGGCGCAGTAACCATTTTCTGTTTCAGTGTGTCAAAGCTTTGTTGACATTCTTGTATCCATTGAAACTGACAACCTTTCTTCAGAAGCTTCTCCATGGTTGTTGTAATCTATGCATAGCCCTTAATAAACTTCCTATAGTATCCAATAGGTCCCAGCGTAGTGCACAACTGTCTAATTGAAGTGGGAGGGGGTAGATCACCAATAATGGCAATCTTGGACATATCTACCAACAACCCCTGCTTACACACAATATGGCCCAACAACACTCCAAAGGGTGAAAATAAGATGCACTGCTTCAGATTCAGGGAAATTTGACATTGCCTACACTTATCCAACATTAGTCTTAAACATTCAATATGATTCTGTAGTAGGCTAAAAATAGTCCAATCATCAAAATGTGCTTCCAAAAATTTATGTAAAAACTCCTTGAATGCTTCGACCACCACACTGGAAAATATGGGTGGTTCATTCTTCAATCCAAAAGGCATCACTGTATACTGGTAGGAACCCCATTCTATTGCAAATGTGGTCTTATGGCGATCTTCCTTGGCAATCCTGATCTGGTGATAACCTGAAAATCCATCTGTAAAGGAATATACCTTTTGTCCTCCTACATTATCTAACACTTTGTCTATAAACAATGTAGGTAATGGGTCATGCAAACAATCATCATTCAACTTCTTGAGGTCTACATAGATCCTGATCTCTCCTGTCTTCTTATCTTGTACCACCATAGAACTAATCCACTCCGACTCTTCAACAGGTTCTATGATTCCTGCTTCCAACATTCTGTCGAATTCAATCTTCACTTTCTCCTTATATTTGGGGTTCAATTTATAGGCTCTCTACTTGATCGACCTTGCATCTGGTTTCAAGGGGATCTTCATCTCTCCCATGGGCCCTTTTATGCCCTTCATATCAGTGAAATTGGTTGGGAACAAGTACTGATATTCATGCAGTAATTTTGTGATCTTATCAATGGTGGCATCATCCCAATAATCCCAAACATTAGCAATCTTAGGTGCTTTCTCTATTCCAATATTAACTTTCTTGATTTTGATCAACTGTCCAATGAAAGGTAGTTTGACTCCTAGTCCTTCTACGTCTCTCTGTCCTTCCATTTCTGCGATGTTCACATTCCTAGGATCATCGTCTTCATCGACATTGATATTGTAACATCCTTGCAATTTTTGAAGAGGTGTAGTCCATCCATCCTCGTCTTGCTCCACAAGGAGGCTAGGTGCCTCTTCAAAGACTTTCTGTCTGAAAACTTGTAGAGCTTGATATACTGAAGGGTACTTTCTTTCAAATGAAAATGTAGCTATAAAGTTATGAGTCATACCGTACCAATCTGAAGTGGTGAGGTGTAGTTCTGCTTGAAGATACCAATTGATAGGTGTTGTGTTGAGAGTATTGATGAATTTATGCACCCACTGTTATTGAGGAATGCTGGTCTAGGCCTCCTCACAACCTCACACATGGTCCTTCTGACAACTTTGACCTGTGTATCTAACTTCACATCCTTCAATGTTGTCTGAAAATCACACTGTCATCAAAGTGAGACATCGTATCCAGTCTGTGATGTTCTTTTTATGTGTCCCCCACCATCTTGCTGGAGTAGGTTTCAAAGCCTCATCCAATGCCAAAAATCTTTGTTGTACTGGTACAACTTCTTAAAATTCCAGTAAGAACGTTTCTAAGTGATTTAAACCATCAAATGTGGGCAAGTTACTTACTTCTGTGCCAATCCAACGAACTTCCTTGGTCAATCTAGCACATCTCTGCGCAGAAAATTCATACATTTTGTTTTTCCAGTTCTCCAATGATTATTCTAAGTCCGATGAGCATGCGTTGTCACTTCGCCAGCTTAAATTCCCATATGTTGTAGGGTTAATGTAATTATGTTGTCTTGCTGTCAATTTATATATATTTTCTAGCTCATATGCATGATCTTCCTCTCTGATGGGTTCTATGTATCGTCGACCTTCATCAAGATCTAGAGGTGCAATGACCCTAAGGCCATCACCTTCAAATGTCATTCTTCTTTTCTTTAAGTCAACAACAGTGGAATTGTTGAAAGCCCAATCAATTCCTAACAACGCAGGATAAGGACAACTATCATCAACTATCTCAATCACCTTGAAGTCCACAAATGTTCTTACCCCATCGATGTCCACAGAGACATGCTCCAGCCTACCAAAGGGGATTACTGCCTGCAGATTAGCCATCCTAAGAATGATAGGGGAATAAATCAACCTAGGTTTTCCCATCAGTGCCCAGGTCTGCTTCGTCATAACATTGACCTCCGACCCTAAGTTGAGGACCACATAATCTATATCATAATCTCCAATTTGGGCGTTAAGGTGTAGTTCCTTATTTTTCCTTCTCTTTTTGTATAGTTGATGTACTTCTTTATTCAATAGAGGATCTACCCTTCCTATCTCATACTGTCTGATAAAATTTTGTAGTTCTTGTATGGATTTTTCATCCTTAATCAAATTAATGCAAGCACATAAGAATTCCATAAGTATACTGACCTCTTTTCCTTCTCCGGGCGAAGAAGAATGATCAAAGGCCAGGGGCATTCCTCATTCTCTCACTTTTGGTTGTGCCTTTGATAAATAAGCTTGGTCTCTTCCAAACTCTTTTCTTGCCTTTTCAAATGTCTGCTTATCCTTCTTTGGATCAAACTCTCGTGTCTTCTCTGCAACTCTTCTAACTCCAGATTCTTCTGTAATATTCCCTGGAGTCACTCTTTCTTCTCTTGTAGCAGTGCCTCCTCTAGTGATAATGATGACTCTAGGATCCACTCCATGAGGTTATGCTGAGATTATTTGTACTTGTTGGTTCCCTCCTCGTCTTTCCTGAATTTTGGCTAACAACGCAGGACAATATTCTATGACATGTTGAAATGAGTTGCAGTAACTGCAAGTGGTACAAGGGTTCTGACAGTCCCTTGCTAAGTGACCTGGATGTGCGCAGTTATAAAAAATGATCTGACCTTGACCTCGGCCCATGCATCCTCCTCGTCCTCTTCCTATGAATCCGCCATGAGGGTTGAATTTTCCTCTTCTTGGGGAGTTAAACTGCGTAGTATTTCCTTCTTGTTGTACTTCGCCTTGAATTCTATATGTGTCTCTTGATATTTCATGCAAGAGGTCATAAGCCCTGCAATCTTTCTCATCATGACGCACAGATTTACAAAATGTGTAGTAAAGGTTGGTAGGTGTCTAGACATATTTTTGCATGTAATAGCATTCTCCAAAGCGATGTCTATTTCTACATACCTCGCACCAAGGTAGAGTAACATGATTCAAACGGCTTAGGGCTCCTGAAGCCAAGTACTCATGAAATAGAGGAAAACTATCTTATCATGACCTTCTGATTTGCATTTGATACACCAAATATCTTCTCTTTTATCTTTTCCCTTATCTTTGTTCATATCTTCGACCTATAGTGATAAGCTAGTTAGCTGACTCAAAATTTGACTCATACCTGAGCTGGACTCTCCCATAGGGGATGATTCTAGTTTCATGGTGATATCAAACGCCTCAACTTGTGAAGTGATCTTCTGTTGCATCAGAGGGACTCTGATGTGTGGTAAGAGGGAAACAATGAAACATTCTTTATTTCGTTCATCTGGAATCTGAAAACTCAAATGACCTGTCAGGGTCTTAAATCTCTGATCAAACTCCCAAATAGGTTCAACTACTTTATTATTGATTTCTTTCAACTCTGTGATGCACTGCGACTCCGACTTGGGTTTCTTGAATTTTGCAATCAATGCAGTCTTGATATCATTCAACGGTTTCGGCTGGAAAACTCCTTGGACGAACTTCATGTACCAGCTCATTGCGTGGTCTCTCAGGGTAGTACTAAGCTGATCTCTCTTAACAGCTTCATCGGTGACATTCTTAATACTCCATACAACTTCGCATAAGAACCAATGTTGATCATGATCTTTAGATCCATCTCCCCTAAAGGTGGGTAACATCATCTCATCTCCTAGGGTTCTTGACTAAGTATGCACTGAACCACTTGTACCAGTGATCTGAGTGTTCTGATAACTTAGGTTACTCTGGTTACTTAATGTTGTTAAAAAAAAAAGAGGTGTAATAGTACTTACTTCAAAAATATAAGCAGTCCTTGAAGTTTCTGACTCTTCTCGGTGACGTTCTTCATTCTTCCCTTCTTCTACCCTAGCGGAACTTGAATGTTCCTCGTTTAGTAACTATTCTTCTTCTCCACTAGAAAACCCTTCTTCCTGTGCTGGTGGTTCATGATTCTTCTCAAACAAGTTCACCAGAGGAACTTCTCTGAAGGTTCTCCCACTACACATGTGTCCGACCTCTGTGTCGTTGTTGCTGTCTGAGTTCTTGAACATTAGATTTTTCAATCTGACCCACTACTGTATCTTTAGGATTTTATTCTCATGCAATAACATCTTGATCTTCAACTTCTGGAAATGTAAAAAATTTCCTCTCGATCCCTTAAAGAAATATCTCTCTGCTTGGCTATATGATTCTATTCTATCAATAGAAAACTCAGTGATATACCCTCTAATGGTACTATCAAACCAGTGATCTACTACTCTTGATACAACATTATCAACTCTCTTGACCTTCTTGATTAGTGCCAACATCTAAACCACAGGTGGTCTGAGTCTGATCTCAAACTGGGCATCTGCTAATCTGGCTAGCCACTCGTATAAATCCTTATGAATTCCTCCAAATAAAATCTCGTGTATATCAGTAAAGATATACCTTCCCAACCAATCCTCTGTACTAAGATTAAGGTTCTTATTCTGAGCTTCAACGAAGTCCTTCTCTTGTTCTTCTATCCACTTCTGAATCTCTGTCTTCGATGGAAACCACCTTGACATTCCCTCAAGAAGATCCTAGTCCCAACAATAGAACCATTTGTTGGCATAGGGGCAGACCCAGGGTTCAGTTCTAACAGCGCACCAACAAGCCCTAACTACTGACCATTTCGGAAACACTTGCAAAGTAGATGTAGTCTCACCCGAAGTATCTATTGGGGGTTGTAGGACACAGGTGTCTACAACCAGAGGAAACACAAAGAGGATCCAGGGAAACACTCTCACACAGATCTAGTTATTCTTTATCTTTCTTAAGCCTACTGCGCGAACTATATCTCAGATCTAACACAATATTTCATTAAAAATATATCAGATATCAGAAGAACATGACATCAATCACACACAACAACAAAATATACGTGGTTCACCCTCTCCCTATGGATACGTCCATAGAACTGTTCTTTATAATATATTAGATGAAAGCATACAGTTCTATATGCACTCTTAGCTTGCAGAACTCTCTCTTTATTTCTCTTCTCCTCTCCCCTCGCTGCGCACCCAGCTGCAGGGTTGATCTTCACACCTAGATGAAGATATTACAATATATACTTCTCTCACCACATAATACTTCTCTCTCGGCAATAACAACAATCACTCATCATACATAATCTCGACCCCATCCTAGGTCCTCTTGACCTTTATTTATACATTACAATGACTTTCATACAACCTTAGGCTGAAACCTAGGTGTCAAAACCCTAAATACCAAAACCCTAGGTCAACTTGACCTACGTTTTTAGGGCTTTGCCAACATGTCTATCCTTCTTTCTTGCGAGGTGATCCAAAGAATCTGTTGGTAGATTTTTTCGCTTGCTGAGTCGTCCACAATTCATCTTCCTTGCTGATCTTTCTTCCTTGATCTCCCTATCCAACGACTTATTTTCTCTTACTTCGCTTCATCTTTTCTTCTCTTTTGGTCACTTCGACCCAATCTCAGTCAACTTGTCTTCCGCGCAGTTCGCAGTTCACACTTCTTTCCTTAATATTCACAACCTTCCATAACCAAGGGCCAACAATACTTAGAAAATATTCTAAGTCGAAAGAAATCATAAGTTCAGGAGGAGGAGCGACAGTGGTCGTCAGATCAAGCATTGTGAAGAATATGGACCATTGTATCAGAGTCCATATAGGAGAAACGAGCATGCAGAGGAGGAGAACATATCTCAGGTGTTAGATCTGAGCACGTGTACCAACCGTCGTTGGATCCAGTGGTAATTGAATGATATTTAATTCTTTTAGAGTGCACAAGAGGAGTGAAAACTCGCAAAGTCCAAAATCGTGAGGCAATCCTAGCCGTTGGTGCTGGGAAGGACACGTGGCAACAGATAAGCAAATTTGCAGAATCGCGAATTGGAAGAACTACGTCGAGCAACCCACATAAATCGTGAAGAATAAAGTCGTGAAGTAGTTCTTGACCGTCGGATCATAGAAGGTTGTGGACCGTTGATATGGTTCAGAGTTTAGGAGTTCGAACTTCAAAGAATGGAGGAGAGATAACTCGCGAGATTGCGAAATAGGAAGTCGCAAAGCCCCCTTTTGATTAGCGTGTGGTCACAGCTAGTGGTCACGTGGGGGAAACTTGCACCCAATGCTAGTTCACGTGGGTGAAGTTCACAAGGATCTTCTTTGCAAGGACCTCCTCTAACGGTCATAGAAGACCTCCTATAATTGTCAGAGAAGATCAACTGTAACTGTAACAGAGATAATAAGCTCAACTATAACAGAGAATACGAAGGGTCACACTGCAACAAAAGCCAAAGAATCTTAGGATAATGACCACTGATGACGAACAGACTAAGCATAACCGTCAGAGAAGACAAAGAGTTGTGTGGATTATCTCACATAGGACTTGGTGTGATAAATATGCAAAACATAGAAGAGAGGGGGTCCTTTTGATAGTCTTTAGATATGGGTAGAAGTCTGTTGTGGAGAGAATGAGAAGAGGGCAGAAGAGGTGCAACACATAGAATGTAGATGGAGCACAGAGCATAAAATGCATAAGAAAATCTAAACAAAGAGGTAGTGGTGCGTAGGAGGAGAAAGAGCAGAGCAAAGATGAAAAGTGAAGTGGAGTCGTAGAGCATGGAATCAGAAATATGTAGAAGTTGAATAGAGCATAGAAGCTGAAGAAGGTAGAGGAGACATCAAGCTGTAACAGATCAGATCAGAGACAGATAAAGTAAGTAAGTTTTGTAAGATTCAATCAGGGTGGTAGGGTGGCGATAGGGAGGATTGTAGTCCTCTAAGTTCTAGTTGGTGCTAGAGAAACCTGGGAGTTGGTTCTTCCATCTAGTTGGTGCTAGAGAAATCTGAGAGTTGGTTCTCTCTGCAAGTTTTAGCTTGCTATCAGAGGTTGGAGCCTCATATTTGAGTTGGTGGTTAAAGACTGTGTTGTACATGAAATTTGGATCTTGATTGACATCTTAATAAGAAGAGGTTTTCTCCCTTTATGGGTTTCCTCATGAAAATTAGTGACTCTGTGTATTCTGTGTGATTGATCAAATATTGTATATCTATGCATGTTAAGTTATCAACAACACATTAAATAATAATCTAGAAATATTTACAAAATAACACAAAAAGGTTCAAGCTTATATATAGTTAACTGATTAA
>SNQJ01S0148330.1:0-23594 GCA_010110895.2 Picea sitchensis | reverse complement strand
TCTCATACTTGTGAGTGAATGCTGTGTGTGATTGCTATTCTTTATGTTATCTGCTTTATGTTTATAACTTTGAATTTCACAGTAAAGACTCACTGTCACTAAGATTAATGATTCAAATTTAAAAACAAGAGGGATTGGTAATAATCTACACTAACTGATTCACCCCCCCCCTCTCAGTTAGTTCATACCTGTAACACTTGGTGCACCGCTACCCAATGGGCCAGGCTACCACTACTCTCTATTAGAGAATGAGGATATCAAGTGACAGATCTAAGAATTTCTCCACAAGGGGAACATCCATATGAATGCATTTCCTTGAGGGAGCCCAATCATGCTAATATAGAAGAAAGATGTAACCTGGTGACTCTGCATTGATTACGGGGCCCTGAATAAAATCATAGTCAGAAGCTAGTACCCGGTTCCACGAATCAACGACCTCCATGATAAGCTCAGAGGGGCCAAATACTTCAGTAATATTGATCTAAATTCTGGCTACCACCAGGACCTGATAGAATGAACAAATGTCTGGATGACCACATTCAAGTCAAAGGAAGGCATTTTTGAATGGTTGGTCATGCCCTTTGGTTTGAAAAATGATCTAGCCACTTTCATGAGGATGATGGATGATATCCCATGACCATTCACCAATACTTTTGTAGTGGTGTCTCTGGATGACATCCTCATTTACAACAATACTTGGACGGAACACTTGCATCATATTCAGTAGGTTTTGCACACCCTGCAGCAGCACAAGCTATACACCAACTTAGAAAAACGATCCTTCAACATGGACATGGTCCATTACCTAGGATACATCATTGATAAACATGATGTACATGTGGATCCAACCAAGATCTAAGTCATTCGTGAATGACCAGTCCCAACCACACTCACTGAGCTTTAGAGCTTCTTAGACCTTGCCAATTTCTACCGCATGTTCATGTTGGGATTCTCCCATATTGCATGGGCCCTCAGCCAAGTAACTAGGGGTGGTGGTAAGGAAAAATTTGTGTGGGGTTGGTCCCAACAACAAGAGTTCGATGATTTGAAGTGGCACTTGTGCTTATCCCTAGTAATTTCATTACCAGACCTACAACAACCCTTTGATATTGAGACAAATGCTTCAAACTATGTTGTGGGCGTTGTTATCACTCAACACAACCACCACTATCGTAGTGAGACACTATCATATGTTGTCCATGTTGGCGTGGATTTGATCAGACTAGGGTTTTTCTCAGGTTACCAACAAAAGGTACCATGTAGTCTAGAGAACTGGCATTTTCATCTCCTCTGAAGAGAAGAAGTCTCACCCAAAGTGCTGCTGAGACAAAAAGATAGGGAAGGGTAGGGAAAATACCAAAGAGAATCCATAGATCATCTAGAACTCATTCTTGTTCTTGAGCAAGAGAAACATCAGATTTGAAACATATAACCACAAGAATTGAACCTTCTTACGTTATGAATAGCGCTTTAAGCATAGAACCATTAAACATAACTCATAAACCATAAAGGAACAATGTAATGAACAAGTAAACATACAAAGACACATCCTATTTTGAAAATTTGGTTCTCCTTTATCATATTATCTATGAGATCTTTTTTTCATTACAGACTCAGAATTACATAGAGATATTCAGTACAGACTCTTAGCTCTAGCCCTCAGCCACAAAGTTTTAATTCCCCAACTGATAGGTCTCATTTATTACAGACTCTCCTCTTCTCGACTTACAACAGGTAGCTGCAACTAATCCCAAAACCTTGGGCGACTCTGATAGATGTGACTCAACCCAACTCTACTCAACTCATGAATGAGTGAACCAACAAACTGAATGAACGACAACAACATCAACCCAACCTAACCAACCCTTTTACAATTATATTCAGTCCTATATATAGCTGGGTTATATTTTCATGTTCGGCTTGCTCACCTTCTTGTTCTATTGCAACTGTTTGTTTCTTAGGTCTTATTGCGCTAACATCCACAACTGCTTTATGTTATTCTTCCTTCCAGCCTTTGATGAAGTTTGCACGACTCATTCTTATTAAAAATTTGTGCAATTATTTCTCAAAAATGAAGGGCCCAATAGGCTCTGAAAACAATCCTTGACTCGTCCTCGAGTCAAGAACTTGGTTCCTTCACGTTCCCTAGGAGAAACTGTTGCTTTCCCTTATCCGAATTTTCCTTCTTTGACCTCTTCTATTTTTTCCTTTTCTTCCTTTACCTCCTCAAACGAAAGGCCCAATTCTGAAACCAACTGTAATGCTCTGTGCTTTACTCCGTGAAATCTTTCAACTTTGTCCTGCCATTTCCGGGTGAGAGGTGATGCTTCTGCCAGGAACTGTTGGGTCGTCTCTTTGATGTACTCCTTTGGCTTGGTTGCAACCAACGAGTTCCATTCGGAGTCAGCTATTGGGTCAACCTGGTGCATTTTCATATAGGTGGTTTGAATTACTGGTCGAAAATTGCATAGCTCTTTCTTGGCTACGGACTGTGCTTCGTAGAGTGAATTTAGTTGATTGTCAACCTACTAAATTTGGTTGAAATTTTGCTGCTTCTCAATGGGGTCCATTGTAAACGCAACTTCCTCGTTCAACACCTTGATCTTTGTGCGTACTTCGTCTAGGAATTGATTCCGTCGAGCAATGATGCCCATCCAATCACTGACTTCTTTGAAGATTTTAGTGCAGTCCGGTGTCTGCTTATGTAGTGCCACTCGAGCATTGCTTCCTTGCAGTATTATCCTCTCCATTTTGTCCTGCAACTATCGAGGCTGTTGTTCTACTTCTTGCTAGACTTGTTGTAGCTTTGCTTGTATTTTCTCTGTGCGTGTAGCAAGATGTGTCCATGTCTCTTGTAACAACTCGATCTGTTGCTCTGGTTCTCTTATTTCATTGGCTTCGGGTAGGTCGGGCGCAACCTTACGAATCTCTAGCTAGGATTTTGCAAGTTTTTCCCGCACTTTTTCCAGTTTGCGTTGGGCTAGGAGTCTATCATGTTTTCATCTGTTCTACATGTTTGTGCATATAGCTGTTCTTTCCTGGTGAGCTTAGTTGATCTCTCGACGTCCTGGAGCCTTTTCTCTAGTTGGTCTGTGGAGGCTTTGATTAGTCCGAACAACTGTGACGCTAGCCACTATATGAGGTCTGTAGATGATGGAGCTGCATTAGTGGGTACTCGCCACTATAGTGGGAGTCCACTTCCTATTGAATGGTTTGAGTGAGTTTCTACCTCATCCTCTGTTGGTGGTGCTGGTGCAATCCTTAATCTTAGGTCTGCGGATAAGAGCATCAAAACCTCGGTTTTGGTTATGTAGAGCTGAATCAATTCTGCACATTGTTGGGGGTTCTGGAGAACTTGCACCATCTGCGCTTGCATGGTGGTCGTATCTAGCTCCGTTGTTGATTCTGGCTCATTGTGCACATCTGGTATGTCCATATCTTTTGATGCTTCTGCATCATCCGTCGTGATTTCTAGGACATCCTCACCCCAGGGTGGTGAGGCGATTTGTAGGTTATGGTAGGGTTCCAACTCTTCTCTTCTTCAGCCGACTTCTTCCTTTGCTGAAGACTCAAGTTACTGTTCCTAGGGGTTCAGATTCGAGACATCCTTCATCATGGGCTACTCTGATGCTTTAGGTTTAGGGTTGGGAATTTTTGAACTGGGCTTGGGGGATTCTCTAGTTGTCTGTGGGGGTTGTCATTCCTCGGTCTTTGGGTGGTTTAGTTACATCGGCTCGGAGGCTGTGGTCTTATTTGGAATGGAAGTGAGGAGGATTGGTAATTAGAGTGGTGGGGGTTTCTCAATTATGAGTGTAGCCAAAATTGTTTCAGGGTCTGGGTCATCTTGAGTGTCAATGATAGTGGTGTCTTTGGTCATGGCATGGGTCCATGGAGCGGCACATGTAAGGGGTTGTGGTTTCAGTGGTTTGTTCGGTGAGACCCCCATTCTGGGCCTCTTCACCATTAGTTCGGTGCCAAGCACAATGCCCAGGATCTGGTTGACCTGCACACTTGACAACATGACATTGGGTGGAAACTTTTGGGGGGGTGGTCTTTTCCTCCACTCTAGCTGTAGTGTTTCTTCTTCCTCCTCTGAATCTATTTCTGTCAGAGTGTCTAGATTCTTCATCTCGGGACTTGAGCTCAGTCCCTCTCCTACTTCCTTGTCTCTTTTATTGAACAACTCAGCAGGAAAAATGTAATGCATTCCTGATTTACGCTGGCCTTGTTTGACTGCTGGCCATGACATGACTTCTTTATCTAAGGCTTCCTCATCCAAATATAATGGTAGCATCCATGTGTGGAAATGTTCGCTGCTGGCATGTCTCTGCTAGACAAATGTGTTGTGCCGGTTCATGATGAATGCAATATTCTTCGTGTTATTATTGAGGATCACCTGCAGGATGCATGGCCTTTGTGTTGCGTCTATCATAGCATTATACCATTTGGAAAATGCTACGTTGTTCAGTGTTGTGTTCTTCGAGTCTGGTCGGGACTGCCATGGTTCAAACATCTTCGCCAGGCGCCCTTTATTTGGTATTGTCGGTTGTCTGCCCACAGGCGAATTCCATTTGAGCATTGCAAATGCCACAAGTAGATATCCATAGGTAAAGGTGCCTCCTTTCTCCCACGCCTCCTCGCAAGCTACTAGTAGTTCCTCCAGCAAGAAACTACACCAATTAAACACTTCTCCCTGTGTACAGAAGTTGGCAATTGATAGCGCATCTAAAGTGTATTCTCCCTTATAGTAAGACCGCATAACCTTTTCTGGCTATGATGTAGCATCCAGTCCAGACTGTTTCGGGCATTATTGGTTCAATGACTGATGTGCGTCCTCCTCTCTTTGTGTTAAACTTCTCGTAGAGGCTAAGCTTGCCTTTCTTCTTCCCATGCTTGCCGGGGCCCTAAAATCCCTTCGACACATCCTCTCCTTCAGAGGATAGTCCATTGAGATGCTAGATATCTTATGCATGGAGTGGATACCACTTATCCAACCATAGACTTATGTCATGCACTTTGCTTATCAGAAACTTCGTGTAGTGCGCAATTTCGCCGTTGGTGCCAAAGACTAGTAAGTCTCTCAGGTTCATGATGGTGGAGTTAAATAGGTTGATGAACTCCTTTTTCGGTATAAAGTACATATCTCCATTTCCATCCGGAGCTAACTCCCAAAAGACGTCTCGGTGCATCTTTGAAAACAAGGCTGAATCTGTGAGGTCATGGTCAAGTAGCTTGACATGCTCTATCTTCCCTTTGAGATCACGTATAATATTGACCCGAGGGTCGTAAAGCTCATCTGGTACTTGTTCTTTAGTCATGGTGTTCATGTGTGCTGTGGCTCTAGGCATTAGCACTTCTATGTCCGTTATGAACTAGGGCTACAATTACATCTTTGGCAATGGTCCTAACTGGTTTTCATAGCTGAGTTCGGAAAGGGCTATGCTTGTTTTAGAAACAATACTTTCTCGTTTGAGTTTTGAGATTCTTATGTATGGATTAACGAGTAATTTTTAGCAATAACTGCTCCTCATCATGACCATATAGACGTAACAGGGTGTGAGTTGTTCGAAAATATGGTTTAATCAAGGTAAATCCAATTGGGCGATCTTGGTATTTAGTCGTTTTTGTGGAGTAGGGACGTGGCCAAATTGAGACCATTCTGTTTGACGGGCGGGTATACTGGCGCAAACTTCGATGGAATCTTGGCATAATGCAGCTTTATGGATTAACCGATGATAGTCGGGGTACCAGAATGGCAATAAAGGGTGTGATTGGACTGGGTTTGCGTGGCCTTTGACGCAGATTGGATTGTGATTCATGGCCTCTCCGACCACAAAGGTTGTCCCCATCATATTTAATGACTGTCATTAATGGACTTCCGCATGATTCTGATTCTATACTGCTGATTTGTCAGCGCTGTATCAACAAACACTTAAAAAAAACAAATGAACTATGTGTTATGGCGCAACACTGCGCACTTGGACATTATTAACTGAATTTACAAAATTTCAGAAAGGAAATGAAACTCAAATATAACTATTGTACAAGCTCCATTGGACTGGAGAAATTCTCCTTCTTCTCAATTGGGAGATAGGTAGGGCTTAAGGCGAGCACCATTCACCCATCCCGGTCATAGCAGGCCATCCAGTTGAGCGAGTCAGACTGCTCCTAATGGTCGGATCTTCGCAACTATGAAGGGTCCCAACCAGTGCATGCGCAGCTTGCCAAGATGCTTCTGGTATTGGCCATCGTAGAGTAACACCTTGTCCCCTTGTGTAAATACCTTGGTCTTAATGTGTCAGTCGTGCCAAGATTTTTGTCTTGCATTTTCAACCGAATGATGGAAGTTTGCCAGAAATATGGTTTCTTCGAGTTCTTTTAGCTCTACAAGTCTCTGCGCCACTGATTCTTTGTCTATCATACATGTGGCTTGTGTAATATATAGACTTGGAGTGATGAACTTTGCGGGCACCACTGCCTCTTTCCCGTAAATAGGCTGGAACAATGTGTATCTATGGAGTTTCTTTGTGGTTTTCCTGTAGTTCCATAGTACCGCTGGAACTCTATCATCCCAGTCCTCTCGGTTTGCGCAATAGACCTTTGTTAGTCCCTTTTCCAGGATTTTGTTCAAGGCTTAGACTGTTCCATTGGCGTGTGGGTGGTAGGGAATTCTCTTGTGATGTTGAATCATAAATTCTACTGTAAGTGTTTCTATTGTAATGCTAATGAAATGAGTACCCTGATCACTGGTTAGGCTCCTGTGACATCCGAAGGGAGTAATGATATTTTCAAAAATGAATCTAGTAGTAGTATCCATCGAACAGTCTTGTACTGCTGCTGCTTCTTCCCAACGAGTAAGGTAGTTGGTTGCGGTAATGATGTACCTTGCCTTCGAATGTTTAGCTGTGGGGTTGATTGGCCCAATGAAGTAAAATGCCCATTTCTCAAATGCTTGTAGCACTCTAACGGGTTGTAATGGAATTTCATCTCGACGTGATGGCTTGCCCACTCTTTGAAAAACATCACATGATCTGGCATATGCTTTTGCATCTTTTAAAAGTGTTTCCCACCATAGTCCTGCCTGTAATTTTTTTTTTGCTGTTGCCTTTCCTCCTACGCGTTCTCCTGCAATTCAACTATGGCATTCCTAGAGTATATCCTGCCTTTCATGATCTAGGACACATCGTATGAGGATGTTGTCTAGTCCTAGTTTGTACAATTTCCCAGTGATTAGCTGATAATCTGCTGCTCTGACGACCATATGGAATTTCTGGGTTGCAGAATATGTTTCGGGACATGCCCCTATACCGAGAAAGATTGCTATGTCCTCAAGATATTCCGGTATGGCCTCAATTTTGAAGAAATCTGCATCTGGAAGCTGGTCATCCACTGCTTCGCCATTTTATCCCGAATTTAGTATGGATAGATGGTCGGGTCCGACATTGCATCGTCCTAGCTTGATGACGACTTCAAAGGAAAATTCTTGAAATAACAGGAGCCATCTGCAAATTCTTCCCTCCAACATAGGTTTGTTAACTAGGTATTTTAATGTTGAATGATCAGTAAAGAATTTGAAATGAGACCCTAACAGATAATGTCTAAATTTCTATAAAGCATAGATCATTTCTAATCCTTCCCATTCTGTAGTTGTGTAGTTGCGCTCTTCTTGCGATAGCTTCCGACTCACAAAGTAGATAGGGTTATCCATAGCTCCATCTCCAGGTTGCGTTAGGATAGCTCCTAAGGAAATTCCTGAAGCATCCACATGGACGTGAAATTCCTTCTCCCAGTCTAGGAATATCAGAATCGGTGTTGTAATGAGTTTCTCCTTAAGTGTTTCAAATTCTTTGTCACATTCGGGAGTCCATTGGAACGTTTCAGCCTTTTTCAGGAGGTTTTCCAAAGGTGCAGTAATGTTGGCATATCTTCGAATGAACCTGTGATAGTAGCCTGTATTTCCTAGTGTGGAGCACAACTGTTTAATACTCGTAGGTGACATCATATTCACAATTTCCGCAACTTTAGCTGGGTCTACCAATACTCCTTCTTGACAGACTATGTGGCCCAAAAAATTTCCATGTGGCACATAGAAGATACACTTCCTGAGATTTAATGAGATTTGTAGCTCTTTGCATTTGTCAAACATTAGCCTTAGCAGTGAGACATGTTCCTTAAGCAAACTATATATTGTCCAATCATCCATATAGACTTCTATGAAATTGTGAATGAAATCTCTAAAGGATGCTATCACAATCCTAGAGAAAATTGCAGGGGCGTTCTTTAAACCAAATGGCATCACATTGTATGCAAAAAATCCCCATTCGGTAATGAAGGTGGTTTTTCTCTTGTCCTCTTCAACAATCCTTACTTGATGGTATCCTGAGAATCCATCTGTAAATGAGTAGGCTTCCTTCCCCACAACCTATTCTAGAACCTCATCGGTAAAGGGTGTTGGGAAAGGTCATGCACATAGGCCGAATTGAGGCTTCTGTAGTCCACACAAAATCTAATATCCTTAGTGTCTTTCTTGCTTTGAATGACTATCGAGTCGACCCATTCTGCTTCTTCTATTGTAAAAATGAGACCTGCTTCTAACATCTTATCAATTTCCTTCTTGAATTTCTCTTTTACTCTTGGGTTAAGATGGTATAGCCTATGTCTGACAGGCTTGGATCCTGTTTTAACTCAATCTTCATTTCTCCCATAACTCCTTTGATTCCCTTCAATTATGAGAAAGTCTTTGGGAATAAATCTTCGTATTCCCTCAATAGACTCTGTATTTCTTGACTGGTTTTCTCATCCCAGTAATCGCCTACCAAAGTTATTTTGGGTTGCTCTTCGGTCCCTATGTTAAGATTCTGCAATTTCAATGGGTGATTGTAGGATCTATCGGTCTGGCTAGGTATGGTGTTTTGGATTTCTCTGTTCCCCTCGGTCTGTTTGATTGCTAGGTTTCTTAGTTCTTCTAATTCATCTAGGCTTTCTGAAGCTTTTCTAATCTGATAACAATCTACAGGCTTTTCAATCATGGGTAAGTGGGGTTTACTTTGAAGTTCTTGGGTATGCTTGGGACATACTACAAGATCTGATATGTTATTACTATTGGCTATAAAAATAAGTTCTTTAATCATTTGTAGGACTAGTTCAAGCTCGGGGTACTTACCTGTAAATGAGAAGTCTTTGCAAAATTGAGCTACCCGTGTCTACCAATCGTAGGTCTGTCATCTGGTTTCCTCATGTATAAACCAATATTTTGGGATTGGGCCTAGAGAATGGGGGAATACCTGAACCCATAAGTGAGAGGGTATCTTCGTAACCTGCCACTGTGCCACACATTGTTGAATGTGTATCCTAGGGTCTAGTTCTCCGCTGAATAGTTGTGCAACATGGAGATCCGTATGCATATTTGATTCTAACTGCTCCCTATTTCAGAACCTGTACATGAGGGCTTGCTTCACCTCATCCCAAGTTCTGAGTGCAACTTTATGAGTAGCCCACCCTTTGACGGGGGTGTTCTGAAAAGCTATATCTAGTACCGAGATTCTTTGATCTTCTCCCACAGTTTCTTCCATATTCTGCAAAAAATTGCCTAGATATGAGGTGCCATCGTATATTGGGTGTTCTCTGACTTCAGTCCCAACCCATCTGGTCATTCTAATAGTTGTGCATCTTCTTGAGAATCTTTCATGCAAACCTTGTTGCCAACTATCAAAATCCAGTTATGAATCTTCGTCTGCTGACTGGATACTTAGCCAGCTTACTGATCCATCCACAGTGGGGTTTATATAATTGTTTCTTGTCCCAACTATTACAGTGTACAACTGGTCTAGGTCTTCTCCTTCCATATTATTGTCTATTGGTTCTGTGTACCTGGGTCCTACGTATGGATCCAAAGGTTGAACTACCTTGATTCCCTCATCTTCAAAAGTCATGGTATATTTCTTTAGGTCAATTACTACATAATTTTCGTAGGCCCAATCAATGCCAAGTAGTGCAGGGTAGGGGTCCTTGTCTCCCATGATTTCAATGACTTCAAAGTCAACCACTTTTTTTACTCCTGCTACATCGATTTCCATGTTCTCTAATCTTCCTATGGGAAAGATACAGTATTGGTTTTCCATTCTTAACTGAATTGGGGAATATGTCAGTCTCAGTTTGCCTAACACTTCATAGGTCTTCTTGGGCATAATGTTCACATCTGAACCTAGGTCCAACATGACGTATTTAATTTTGAAGTCATCTAACTGGGCTACCAGTCAGAATTCTTTTCCAGTTCTTACTTTTCATTGTCGAACTCTCTGAGTACTCTTCTCAGGAAGGTTAACCTGAATCCTTGCTTCTGAGGTTTCTTCATTCCCTAGGACTAGGTACAACGCATTGCACAACTTCTCTATCAATTGATCGTTCCCCAAAATGTCAGAGAATAATTGAAACTAGAGGTCAACTGCATTTTGAGGTTGCTCAGGTTGTCTTGGTATGCCTACAGGGTTTCTGGGTGCAGGGGGTGAAGCAGGGACTTGTGCCACTTTAGGGTATACAACCAGATGAGGGGGGTTCTCTTGCATTTTATGATTAGGAATATTCTGGAATACTTCTATGGCATATTTAAAGAATTTTTTTTTCTTTATGGGGTCGTACCTGTCTTCTTTAGGTGTCTCTTTCTGAATTTGAGGTAGAGTATCAACATCAACTCTTGTCTTTTCTCCTCCTCGAGTGACAATGTTAAGGTTTGGAAATTGTCCCTTAGAAATCCTCTTGATCTCTGAAATGATGAGGTTAGTTCCTCTTTGTCATGCTCCATCCTCCCACTTTGCGATTACCTCTGGGCATTGTTTGGTTGAATGTCCATTGGATCTACAATGAGATCACCATGGTCATCTTGGATGAGGGCAATCTCTAGCCAAGTGACCTGTTCATCACAGTTGTAACATCTGTTCGGTCCTCTTTCCCCAGCTATTCCTCCTTTGAAGTCTCCTCTAGATCCACCTCCTCGACCTCTTCCTAGTCCCTGTGGGTTTTCATTCATCCTGAATGTTGTTAAGTCTAGCCTGTCTACAAGAGCATCCAATTCTCTACATTGATTGGTAGTATGTGTGGTGGATGCGGAGAACTTGCAGTGTACTGTGTTTGGTACTGACGAATATTTTTTCATGATGGGGCACTGTCTTGGTCCATGCCTAAGGGTTCGACAGATCTCACAATATTCCGATGTTCGTGCTACTTGGCCTCCTGGGAAAGCGTGATATGGGGTGGGATGATGGAATGGTGAGTTTGTCGATACTTGCACAACTCCCCCCGTGGGTCCTAGTGGGGTTACATTTAGACTCTAAGGAGGTCCCAACCCCCTTATTCATGGACATTCTTTCACCAAATGACCTTTAGTATAGAATCCCATGCACAAAACCTGTGGTCGTCCTGATCTGGGTATCGTCAGCTCTTGAATATTTTCTGTAAGTGCTAATATCTACCCTTGTAGTTGCGCTAAATTCACATCTATTGGGGGTCGGGTTACTCTCAGGTTCCCAAGGTATCCCGCGATGTCTTCGATCTTCATTGATTGTTCCAAGGCATCTGTTAGCATGGCTATCCGCTGTTAAATTATTGAAATCCGAGTCAGAAGTAGCAGTCCCTGAATGTACCACTCCCTTTGATGTTATTCATGGATTGGATGTGCCAACCTCCCTATGACATCTTTAAACTTCTGGCTGTACTCCCAGGCTGATTCACCTTCCCTCTGCTAGATCTCGTGCAACTCAGACAGAGCATGTTGTTCTGACTGAGGTAGTTTGAACTGTTCTATGAACCTTGTTCGTACTTGGTCGAGTGTGAACGCTTGACCTTGTGTCCCTGACACTCCTAGTTGAATGATCTTCATGTACCACTTGAGAGCGTGACCTCTCAAAGTAGTCTGGAACTCAACCAACTTATTTGCATCCAGAGTCCCTTTGGATATCCAAATTGCTTCAGACAAGAACTAGTGCTATTCAACGTCTTCGTCTCCCTTACCCCAAAATTCTAGGTATCTAGCGATGGAACCTCCCGTATGGCTGGCCATTGTTGATCCTTTTGTTCGTATCAATATGAACCCTAATGGTCCTTCTTGCGATCTACCAGGGGATCCCAATATCCTCCCTGTACTCACACTTCCTAGTTGTGACTAATTAACTAATTGTACTGGAACAAAACATACACAAGAAGGTAGTGTCGAACTTACTGCTTGTATAGAAGGCACTTGGGGTATGGGTGATTCGGGGCTGGTGCCACTGGCTTCGAGGCGATTTTATTTGATATGGGGGGTATTGTAAGCTTCCACTGGGGTGATCTCTTCGGCCAGATTCCCAATTTCTCCTGTCATCGTGGTTGAATCTTCCCTTTATCCTCCAAGATTCATGCCGATTTCCTCCTCTCTTACATCTGTGCTTCCTCCTTCTCGTCGCGCCTCCTGGGGACTTATTTATGTTCTTTATTCTCTCTCATTCAATCTTTTATTGGCCAGTCGTTCCTATCTTTTCATCCTCTACAGTTCTTCCATCTGTCTTTCCTCTATTTCTCCCGTTCCTCCTTCTTTCCTCAGCTTTTCAGACTATCTTGCGGCTTTCTTGATATTTATGCACCACCATTTTTCAACTATCGTGGCTCTCTTCAAGGATAGCTCATCTCTCAAATCCGTTTCTTTTTGTTTCCCCCCTATTTGTCAAAGAAACCTTCCCCTTTCTCATGCCATGACTTTCACCACGTCTCGCCCTACCCCAAGCAAGGGTGTTTACGCTGCCATCTCGGTCAGGGATATAATCAACATCCCTTCCTCCACCAAGAAACTCTTAATCCACAGGGGGATCTCTCTTAACAGTCTTCCCCTTGCACCTTTCTTGAAAATTTCCTCTGCTCATGAGAAATACTGGTGGTTCTCAGCTGCAAATTCGATTATGTATCCTTCTATCGTGGTGCTAACCCATAAATCCACAGCTCGTGTGACTGGGCAATCCATCCTGTGGAGTGCTGCTAACTTCTCGGTATACCACCTGCAGATATTCTTGACCTGTCCCTGGAACTCTGGAGCTTCTTGGAGTCTCTTGATCCAGTGAAAAAATTCTTCCAGGAATTTAACCCATAAAATATTGTACTAGTTTCTTGATCTTTCCGAGTAAACGATTGCTTCCCTAGTAGTTCCCATTGATTTTATTCTTAGTTCCGCTTCTTTCCATGTGAAGGTGTCATAGTTTCTTTCCCACCATTGATCGATGCTAGATCTATGGATCGGCAATAACATTCTTCCTACAGGTTCTCGCTTTACACAGGTCCCGACAACGTAACCATTTTGTTGGCACTGATTTGATTAGAATAGGGTTCTTCTCAGGTTACCAACAAAAGGTATTGTGTATTATAGAGCACTGGAATTTTCATCTCCTCTAAAGAGAATAAGTCTCACCCGAAGGGTTGCTGAGACAAAAAGATAGGGAAGGGTAGGGAAAATACCAAAGAGAATCCATAGATCATCCAGAACTCATTCTTGTTCTTGTGCAAGAGCAACATCAGATCTGAAACATCTAACCGCAAGAATTGAACATAATTACATTATGAATAACACTTTAAGGAGAGAACCATTAAACATAACTCATAAACCATAAAGAAACAATGTAATTCACAAGTAAACATACAAAGACACATCCTATTTTGAAAATTTGGTTCTCCTTTATCATATTATCTCTGATATCTTTCTTGCATTACAGACTCATAATTACATAGAGATATTCATTATAGACTCTTGGCTCTAGGCCTTAGCCACGAAGTTATAATTCCCCAACTAATAGGTCTCATTTATTACAGACTCTCCTCTTCTCGACTTACAATAGGTAGCAACAACTAATCCCAAAACCTTGGGCGACTTTGATAGAAGTGACTCAACCCAAATCAACTCAACTCATGAATGAGTGAACCAATGAACTGAATTAATGACAACAACATCAACCCAACCTAACCAACCCTTTTACAATTATATTTAGTCCTATATATAGCTGGGTTATGTTTTCCTGTTCGTCTTTCTCGCCTTCTTGTTATGTTGCAACTATTTTTTTCTTAGGTGGTGTTGTGCAAACATCTGCAACTGCTTTATGTTATTCTTCCTTCCAACCTCTGATGAAGTTTGCGTGACTCATTCTTATTCAAAACTTGTGCAATTCTTTCTCAAAAATGGAGGGCTCAACAGTCCATAAGTACCCTACTTACAACAAATAAATGTACTCCATTGTGCAAGCCTGTCGCTAGTGGAGACATTACATTCTTTGGAAGGAGACAATAATCCACACTGATCATAAGCCACTACATTTCATGCAGACACAAAGAAAATTGCACAATGACTTCCATAAGAAGTGGTCCACATACTTGCAACAATTCCACCTCAACATCAAGTATAAAATAGGAAGCACCAACCACGTCGCTAATTTCCTCAACATACCACCAATTGTGACACTCACCACGGTGCTAGAATCTTGCGATCATGAGACCTCTGGATGGCCCAAACTCTATGAGATAGACCTGGACTTTGCCACCACCTACCAAATGTTGGGTGCAAAGACATTTGTCACTAATTTCCATCTTCAAGATGGGCTGCTGTGTCGTCTGGGCCATATTTGCGTTCCATCAAGTGAGTAAGCAAAGCTGATCTAGGAAGCCCACTACACTCGGGTGGTAGGACATGTTGGCATCGAAAATACAAGTGGAAATGCTGTAGAAATATTTCTACTAGCCGAAACTTTGATAGGAGGTCTAAAAGTATATCAGGTCCTACACTGTCTATGCTATTTCCAAACCAACCACTAAGAAACAGATCTTGTACACCGCTCTGCCTACTCTTGATAGGCCATGGGAATCGATCTCAATGGACTACATGTCTGGCCTCCCATCCACCAAGCGGGGAAATGACTGTGCTTTTGTGGTTGTTGATCGCTTTTCTAAGATGACGATTCTTGCTACTTGCAAGAAGAGAATCACAGTAGAGGCCACTGCCAATCTCTTCTTTCAACGAGTCTGGGTACATTTTGGAATCCCACAAACCATTGTCTCATATCAAGATAGTTGATTTATCAACACATTGTGGTCGAGCCTCTGGTCACTGCTGGACACCAAACTCACCAAATCCACGACCTTCCACCCCCAGATAGATGGCCAAACCATGGTCATAATTCAAATGATCGTTCATATCTTGTGCATGTATAATTCCAAGCACCCTCACAAATGGTATGAGATTCTTCCTTATGTTCAACATAGCTACAAACGAGCCTTTCATAGCTCAATCGACCACAACCCTTTTCAGGTGGGGTTGGGATTCCAACTATTGGGTCCCATAGATGTTGCACTATCCCTTGCGGTCACCTCAGCCGACTCATCTCCTGCTCCAAATGAAGTTGACAAAGCCACCCAGTTCATCGAGAAAATCCAACACATCCGCCAATAGGTTTAGGATATCCTACATAAGTTCAATGACAAGTACAAGCAACGTCGTGATCAACACTGAGTGCCACATAAATTTCAGGTGGGAGACAAAGTTTGGTTGCACTTGCAGAAAGAATGCCTTACAGGGCCCCATCGGAAGCTTCGCCCACTCCATTATGATTCATACACCATCACCAAGGCTGTGGGTGATAATTATGTTGGGCTCAACTTTCCTCCTTTCCTTGGCTTGCACCTAGTGTTCAACGTGGATCTCCTTCGACCTTATTTCCCACCATTATTGGACACCTCAGAGATAGAAGAAAAGTTGACACCAACAGAGCTCAACCCTGAATGCATACAAAAGGCATCCAATGATCATATTGTGGACAAATAGGTCAAGGGCACTCACCAACAAAGGATCCAACTTTATCGAGTTGTCAAAGTAGGGAAACTCCTGCACCAAGGCAAGTGGCTCACCCGGGGCCAAATTCAACAAACAATTCCTCATCTGATGGGGGCACTCAATGAAATGGAGACCATTGCTTCCTAAGGGGGGAGTATTGATCCATATGGATGTGGGTGGCCTCCAATCTATTCCAACTGGCTCATTTTGGCAATTTTCCACTTTGGCATTTTTTTCCTAGTTTTTGGGTCCCTGACTTCCAGGGTCGTTTTGAGGCCCTAAACAACATTTTTAGGGCTCGCCATAGTCAAACTATAGATAGAGTCAAATTATGATGGAAACATGTATATTCCTCGGGTATACCTTTCCAACGAGCTATCATGCGCCTAAAACAAAGATCGTATGCAAAAATTACAACCTCGGGAAGTTGATGTACTAACTTACCGAAACAGGGCCCACATGACTTTTGGCTAGGGTTAGGTTTTTGGATGTCTAGGGTTTTTGACATTCCTATTTATTGTAAAAAGGCATTCAGATCCGCATTGTAATGATGTTCTAGAGAATGAGAACATTTGTCACATCTCTTCTCAGATATAATCCGCCACCATTCTAGCAAGCTTTTTTCCGCTGCAATTTATAGTTTGGGCTTATTTCCTTATTGAATATAAACCAATTTTATTGTATATCTTTTATTCTGTGTTAAGAATATTTTAATAATAATCTGTATTCATTTCATTCTTCTCATAAAATCCGGATCACCATCGACAAAGCCATGTACATCTAGTTTACCACTCTCACCTCTAGGTATTCCTTGGTAGCATATAGCATAGTACTTCGTGCCACACAAATACCTAAATACTCTCTTGAAATCTATCTAGTGCTCCTTTCCAGGTGTCGACATGTACCTGCTCAACACTCCCATTGCATGGGAAATGTCTGGGCGAGTGCATACCATCACATACATTTGACTACCAACAACACTTGCATAGGGAAAATGTGACATGTCCTATATTTCTTCTTGTGACTTTGGAAACTCCTCAACAGTAATCCTTGCTCCCACAGGAATGGGAACTTTAACCGATTTGTAATCCTGCATGTTGAATCAGTTCATAACTGTTTTAATATACTTCATTTAATTCAACCAGATCTTTCTAGTGGCTCAATCTATATTAATATCCATTCCTAGAATGAATTCAGTTGCCCCGAGATCCTTCATATCAAACTTGGAGGATAAGTGCTTCTTCACCTCCTTTATTGCGTCCATGTTGTTTCCAATCAACAACATGTTATCGACATACAAAGATACATATATGAAATTCCCACCATCTTCCTTGGAATAAATGTAGTGATCATCCTTGCTTCTCACAAATCCCAAACTAAGAATGTATGTATCAAACTTTTGGTACCACATCCTTGGTGATTACTTTAGACCCTAAAGAGATATTTTGAGTTTGCACACCAACTCTTTCTTTCCATTTACTACATAACCTTCAGGGTTTCATGTATATTTCTTCTTCCAGGTCCCCATGCAGGAACATTGTTTCCACATCCATCTGTTCTATCTCCATATCAAATGCTACATCCAGAGACATTAGTACTCTAATGGAAGCTACTTTTTCAACAGGGGAAAAAATCTTACCGAAGTCGACTCCCTCGACTTGGGAATATCCTTTCGCTACCAGTCAAGCTTTTAACTTCTCGAATTGTCCTGCAACATTCATCTTATTCTTGAACACCCACTTGCTACCGACAAGATTTATTCCTCTAGGTAACTTGACTAAATCCCATGTCTCATTCTTGTACAAAAATTCCATCTCTTCGACCATGGATTCCTTCTAGAGTTTACTCTTTATTGAGTCGACTTCCTCACCGATCGACTTGGGCTCATTGTCAATTTCAGTTAACACGAATGCATAATGAAAGTCAGGTGGAATATACCTTTAGACTGGTTTTCTTACTCTTTTTGACCTCCTTATCATCGGATTTAGTTGTTCCACCTCTTCCTCAGATTCAATCGACTCATCTGAATCATCTTCTTCGTTCCTCAGTTCAAACTGCACTGTATCATTATTAGGCTTGGTCTAAATAACTTCCCTAGGCTCGGACTTACCTTTGACTTATCTAAAGAACAAATATCGATTGTACATTTTTTCCTTGATGCAAGATCCTAGAGCTTATATCCTTTGATCCCTTCTTTGTATCCGATGAAAATACATTTGACTTCCTTCTTGTCCAGCTTGCTCCTCTTTTTTTTGGGAACATTCCCAGATGCATCACAACCAAATACTTTGAGATGTGCCATCGATGACTTCTTACTGAACCATATGTTCAATGTATGGGTTGACCTGAGTTATACCTTAGTTCTCCAACAAAACCCTTTTCACCATCGACCCTTTTGATAAACTAGAAGGCTACACCGCTCACAGAGTGCACAACACAGTCTCACCCGAGATGGTTTATGGGTGATTGAAGGATGAAAATGTATGGAGTCATGGAAGGAATTGGGGATGTTATTTTTACTACTTTTCTAATTCAACCTTCATTCTACTATAACATTCATCAGATCTATCATTTTATCCATTCAACAACATTCATTATACTACTACGCACTGTAAATAAACCCTAACAGATGCATTGATCTATCCATTAATTCATTAAAAATCATGCAAAAAGAACACATCAAACATAAAGAAACCATTTTTACCCTGGTTCACCCCCCTGGGATACAACCACAAAGATCTTCTGCTTATTTATTTATTCCCATCAAAATAGCACTGCACACATTACATCATAAGTTATGAATGGTGCATGTGAGGCCGACTAGCGTCGCACCAATATCTACAGTTTGTGATACGAACCTCAATTACATCTCAACATTAACTCCATTTGTGCTCCACAACTCTCAACAAAATCCATACTTCTACTCATATTTAAAAAGATGTTCCAAAAGTAGATTCTACACTATCGCTATACATACATTGACACCTCTAACTGCCTCTTACATCATATTTATACTACAAAATGGGTGAAAACCCTTAAATTATGACTTCAAAACCCTAACTCTAAGTGGACTCCACTTTCCCACTTTCTAACTATGTTCTGCATGGTTGGTCTTCGATCCAATCGTTCCTTGCGTCGATCTTCCTTATTTCTCGACGCACTGCTTCCTTTTCCTTTTGTCACGTTGGTGTTCCTTCTTTTCTAGCGCATGATGTTTCCTTTGGTCCATTCTTCTTCTATTCATGTGCTTAATCCAAACATTTACTGCTCCAATAGGTCCCCAACACTAACTTATGGCTCGTCCCGAGCCACTCAGCTAGTGTGTGCCTCCTGCACTGATTTCTGCAATTCCTGGAACTTTTGTGCTAGTTCATCACCTTTTGCCTTCTTATGCGCATTATTCTCTATGAGGGTCTCTGTGAACTACACTATAACATGCTCCTTTAACAGTTGTATCCTTTCTAAGTGTTCCTATTCCATTCTATATTTCTCTATCTGCAACGTTGTTATCATTTGTTCTTATTTCTCTTGTAGGGGCTTCAATTGAGCCTGTCATGCTTATTTCTCCTCTTGTGCAACCTTTACCTCTTCCTATAGGTTTTTCATATCCTAAGTTGACCTCTATATTAGGGACATGGCCATTTTCTTCTGCCTCTGCTTTAGGTCCTGAAATGCATTGTTCAAATTTTCTTCTCTCTGCTCTAGCTGTTGGATCCTCTCATCTTCTGCTAGAATTGTCCTTAACTGCACAGTATTTTCATAGAGTTCTGCTATCTCCTTAACTTCTAGTGTAAGAAGATATGCTTGTTCTATTTTCTGTTGTTCTCTTTCTGTTTTGACTTCTGGTGGTGTAGTGGGTGTTATTTTCTCTACTAATTCTTTTATTTCCTGCTTGTCCCCATCCATTGCCTGTGCAATCTTCTGTAGTTTCTTTTCTGCACTGATTTCCCCTGCCAACACACTCTCTAGATTTGTTTGCAAGAATTCTTCAAGTATTTCCTCCAATATATCTGTGCGAAGTTTGTCTTCTTCACCTTCCAGTCACACCTCTGTGAGAACTGTCTCCAACAATTCCTTAGCTTCCTTGCTTATCTCTAGGTCTGTGGCATTTGTCCTCGCCCTAGATTGAACCTCTTACAGTACAATCATCTACAAATTATATGGTTATTTTTTTGGTATCCTCACCAATACCAACTCTATCTGTTCAAAATCATTGAGTTGTTTCTGCACCAAGTGCTCATCTATTCACAACATGTCTTTAGTTAGGTTAAAATTCTTACTAGCCAATGATGTAATATTTATTGTTGCCTCCTCATTCCACATTGTTTTCTATTGTATTGAGGCTTTAGGTTGTGCCTTGGTAGATCAAATCTATTCTAGTAAGTTCTTTACCTCTGTCAATTCTTGCATTATCCTTTCCCTTTATTTTTTTTCCTCCTCGTATTCTTCTATGATGCGGTCTTTTACTCTCTCCGTGACTAATTCTACATCATCCTCTCTTATGGTGTATTCTGGGACTTCATTGTGCACTTTCATTTTAATGCGCGCCCCACCTGTCTGTATGAATATTATATTTGGTGGCCTTGACTGTGTTGGATCCGTTGTTCCTGGGATACCTAGTATGTTTCCTCCTTCCTGTCCCTCCTATGCACAAGTGCTATCCTTATTCTGTGTTGTACCATTACTGGGAGTTACGCGGTGCTTTTGTTGTGTGACTGGATTAGGGATAGTCTTTCTGTTTTCTGCTGCGCTCCCCCCTATTGGCTTTGTGAACCTTGTTTCTTCTCTTGTGTTTTATTCTGGGGTACTTTTCGTTCGTAACGAGCCTGCTTCTGTTGATTTTTTGTCTTTTGATTTCTGCTTGTCGTTTGGTTGCTCAACTGGAATCTTCCATTATTCTTGTCAATCCTTCATCACCCATTGGACGTCTTCTGTTGTGACACAATATCTCATCTACAACCACTCCTTCTTTGGATCCCTTTTGGCATGGATCTAGATATTATGTCACGATGCCTTAAAGTTAGCAGTTGTTTTGTACTCCTCCACCACCACCGGTGGGATCCTCCAAGTCTCTGCCACCTTTTCTTGGATTTATTCAAGGCATGTCTTGAAGATATTGGTATTTTCCTGTATTTCTCATGCAATAGTTGCGTGCCATAGTGATTCATACCGTACTGTGTGAAACCTTCTAGATCTCTGAAAAAACATGGTGTATTTCTGCTGCTTCCAACCCACTAGTGCAATTAATATGATAAACCATGAGTAGTGAAATTCTATCCCCACATCCTGTGCATCTTTGCAATCATCCAAAAATAAATTTAATAGATATAGGTTCTCTTAGTCACCATTAAAAGTTTTGTGTGAAATTGAGATTTCAAGATCTCACAAGGTGCTAAACCGGTTTGGAAGCCCAACAAACTAGAGAAGGGGATAAATATGGCATGGAGAGGATAAAAATGGAGGGAGTGCTAAGTTTATGGGGCCCGACGCATTGCAGATCGTGACCTCTCAAGATAGACGGTCGAGGATGATTTTGGGGGGAGAAATTTCACGGAGGTTAATTTTGGAAAGCGGGCCAAAATCTAAACCGTGGTTTTTGCTCAGGGATATGTGGCCACCAGATGCATTTCAAAGTGAAAAGAGGGTTGCCCCAAACCAGTTCCTCATGCCCCCAAATTTGGAGAAGTGTAAAAGGGCATTTTGTTGGTTATTTTATTATTTTTCGAACACTGGATCGTTTGAAACTTGGCGCGAGCACCTTCATTCACTTGCAACTCAACAGTACACCAATTGCACGCCATTTCCGCTCATTTCCAACTATTTTTCATCACAACCATGAATCCTATCATAACTTTAGTAACATAAAAGATCCCGTGACGAATGAAGAATCCCTAATTGACTGAGATTCAAACGTCTTTGATACCAAAATCACCATTTCGCCCATCTATGTGTCTAGAAGCAACCTGTTCGATAATGTAGGAAGGTGTATACCATTCCTTGAAGCAGTCTAGGCCACCATAGTACTGTATGTTGTCGAAATCGTTGTTGATTTGAGAAAAAGGTACAAATATCCTCCTTATCACCATGGTTTATGATATAATCTTGATTTACATTTCTATTAATTAGAAATAATTAGGAAAGAAAATGATTAAAAAGTCTTCTAGAAATGTTATTGAGTGATATTAGATAATTTCTGAATTTCGATTTGAATTGCTTGATTTTATTTAAGAAATGGACGATTATTGTTAAACTCAAGATAACTAAGAAGATTATGAATATGCATAGACTATTGGAGGTTGAATAAATCAAGTGCAAAGAAGTTTTTAGGAATATTGACTCTCTATTTTTTAATCTTTATAAATAGTAATAGCAATCATTTACCCATATCATTGTAATATATAGAGGGTGGTGAACCATAGAGTCATATCTAAGAAATTTATCCAAGCATTCAGATCTTTGAATTGCTCTGTACAAGCACTCTATTGTAGATGTTTTACCAGTTATGGAATTAATGGAAGCCTTGAGTGTTTTTACCATCTTTACGTATTGATTTTTTAGCAGTAGTACCTTCTGAAGACCGTGGGCCCAATCGGAAGGAGTTACTGTCTCAATCTATAATTGTATCAATTTGATTTCAGTTTTGTGATTTAAATCTCTTTGCAACAGTTAAGATAAATGCGTGAGTGTGCTAATGTTTTCATAAATTGGTTATGCCATTTAATTACAGAGGATAGATGTTTCATTTGAAGGTTATTGATTGCTATTCCATTTCCCATTGTTGTAGTTTATTTCTTGAGAGTTCCTCTCATTTTCACATGTGTCATTCCTTTTATTAAAATTAGAGATTAAATTACTGTTTGTTAGCTAGATGAATTGAGAAAATTGGTTAATGTCTTTAATTCACAACATGTTATTGATCATATTATAATTCTGTTGAGTAATATCTTAATTTCAGTTTTTAATGATCGTGTGAGGAACTTGATTATTGATAAACTTAGATTTTCCTTAACTACATGATTTTAACCTCTACAACTATCTGCATAGACTTTGCCAATATTCTTGAAAAAAAAGACGAATCCATGGTTGATAAATTAATGTTAAACTAAGGTTGTTTTTAGGACATCTTTAGAGCCCAACATTTTGGTGCAGTTTCTGGGGAGAATGTCAAAGATAGCATAGGTTGTGTCTCTGGAGGATGAGGTATTGAAAATGGAAAGTAAGAACCTACGTAGGAAACAAGTAAAATGCTTGTGACAACACTTACCTTCACTTGATGCATAAAGGTTCTATAGGTTCTTAGAAAGTTTGTGTGAGCATGTATGACTAAGAAGAAAGAACCTAAAAAACCAAAACCCCCACCAAAGACTACAAAATCCCAGGGCTCTGTGCCCCTTAAAAGGAGCACTTACATAAATGAAATTATCCGAAAAGTTGAATCTCAAGATTCAGTTGGACCTCGAAAAGGATCCACTTGAATCCCTCAAGAAACAAATTCACCAACTACACCTCATGCTGAGGTTCATAGCGGAATTGAAGGGACTGAACAAAGATTCCAAAATACACATACCCCACCTCTTGGTCCTTCAGACAATGGAAATCCTACAATTTGAAAGAAGGAGAAGGGGAGACTGTTGTGGGGTATTCTACCCTACGGACTAACAAGCTAGGGCTTAAACTTGCATGCAGATCATGACCCTTCATAAACTACTTTTAACCTTCTACCCCAACCTAAAACCCTTTTTCACAAGCATACAAGAGA
>SNQJ01S0148329.1:11640-32892 GCA_010110895.2 Picea sitchensis | reverse complement strand
TTCTTCTATTTCATTGATTTTTTTTGTATCATTGTAAACTAACATATATTGCCTACACCTTGGGAGAGTAATCCCCAAAATCGTTGGGCTAGACTAGTTTGTTCTTGCAAGTTATTTTTTATTTGGTTGTTGGCCCCTCTTGTCCACAAGACAAGGTAGTGTGGCCTCTTCATAATAATAATTTTGTTTATTTGTTTAACAACCCTCTTTGGCCAAAAATGGTAGGCTTGCCTCAACCTTGGCCATTGTGAGTGGTTTTTTTTTTTCCAAGTTTTTATTTGATAAGTAGTTGCCTACACCTTGGGAGAGTAATCCCCAATATCGTGAGGCTTAAAGGAAATTTTTTTATGTTGGTGATCTATGTGTTATGATGGTCTAAATCTTCTAGAGTAGTCATGACATTAATATTTGATCTCTCACATATGCTTATGCTCATCATGATAAATGGTTTAATGCTTTAAGTTTGTTTAAATGATATATCTTGTCTAGTTTCTTAGAACATTATTTCATCTCCTTTTTAGCATATGTGACCAAGTTAGGATCTAGATCCTCACATATTTTTCCTATCTTGGTTAAAGTTTGGTTATCTAAAGTTTTATCTATATGCTTTAAGTTTTCACATGTGATCTAAGTATTGGCATAACTAAACATAACACACATCTATGCTTAGTTGATAATACATTTTGAGCAACTTATGTTTTTCAACTTTTCATGCTTTTTCATTTAAGTTGCAAAGCTCCTCATGAACATTTGAATGGTGTATGGTATTGTTTATCTTTTCAACAAACTTTCTTTCACTTGACATATCTTTCATAAGCAAATAACACACATGGTTAAGTGATCTCATTTCACATGGTTAAGTGATCTCATAACACACATGGTTAAGTGATCTCATTTTGTCTCATTTTGCTATACTTGTTGACAAGTTGTTCTTGTCATCTACTTGCTTCTCATTTCAATTTTATCTTCACATATGGTTAAGTAAACAAAGGACATATATCTTGTAACTTTCCATTGATGCTTATATGTGTTTATGGTTATCATTGTTACATCTTGCAAGCACACTCATAACAACATTTTCATTTCGGTTTTGGGCTAAAAACTAAAATTTTAAGCACCTAAAACACTCCTAAAATCAACCCAACACACCTAAAGACCCACCCGAGGGCCATAATAACATTTTAGACAACTTAGGTAGCTTTATTCAGCCATCTCCACCATCTAAAACGGGTTTGAGGAAAACAACGGAAGGAAGTGGCGGGGGACCATCCTGTGATCCTTAAGGGGATCCTTTCCGGGAAGTACTCTTACTGTCAGGGATGACCTGGGAAGCTAGGGTGGGCCTCGTTGCCTTACTATCTTGAGCACCCGACAGTCATTTGGCCAAGGGAGGAGGAATTTTAAAGAACCAACATAGTTTAGGGGGAGGGAATAAAATTTATCTAACTTTTAAGAAACCCCTTAAACATCTAGTTGCATAGAAAATCTTTGTGTGTGTTGGGGGGATTTAGATGTATGATTAGGAACACACATTGATAATTATTTCATGCTTTTTATCCTTATTGCAACTACATGGTTTATGTCTTTCATGTTTATGTGAGCATATGAGTTAAACATTGTTATGTCTTGCTTCATTGCTTTTGTGGTGAGATTCAAGAAGGGGTTGAGTATCCCACTTGGGGACGCATCACCTTCTTGAGTCTTGAGTGCGTTTATGGTTGCCATTGAAAAGTGGTCCAATAGAGTAAGTGCTATTGGGGCATGCTTGGCTCATGTGTAAATCTCACTTGCATTTTCTTGTATCTTTGTATCTATTTGTATCTTGTGTAACCATTGTTATATCTTTGATTCTTTTGTAAGTAATTGTAATCTTTAAGTTGTGGGTAGTTTAACTTATTTCACTTGTCAACACTTTGCAATTAACCACCCCTAAACTTAGTTGACCCCTTACCCAACCTTAGGCACTAGTCTTAGTTGACTTAGGGAAAGGGTTGATTGACATATAGAATAACTTGCACTTTGCATTTGCTGCCTTAGCATCTTAGGCTAGTTTTCCCCTTTAACCTTTAACACAAATTAAAAACAACTCCTAGAACAACAAATGTTAAATCCAATCTAGTAACTAGGGTCTACCCCCCTTGTCTTCCCTAGGATTAAGCCTAGAAGGAAGAGGTTCCAGTCAAGGTGACAGTGTGGACTGTGAACCTAGGCATTGTGCCTCCAAGGACACACTAAGTGAGTTGGACTTAGCTCACGTTTGCAAGTGTGTATTAGGACGGAAACAAAGACAAAATGGGCTGGCCAATGGCCTTCCATCATGTTAACGACATAACGCATGTCGAGGTTCCCTCGTCGACCACCGTGCAGAAGATATTCCAAGTAAAAATTTTCATGGGATGAGCCACTACTATTTGAAACGCTACATGGTAAGGCAGATGAGGTTTAAATTCGGTTGTATCTAACATGATGGTTCCTGGATTACAAGTCTTAGTAGAGCCCAAGGTAGTTAACAAGGCTTTCCTCTGAGCAGGCTAGCTTTGGAGGACCTCCAAAGCAAACATCACGAAAGGGGTTTGTGATAAATACTCTACCACAGAGTAATTTTGGGCGGCCCTTGCGTTTGGGTTGTGAGAAGCTTTTTTAAATGCACCCTTTGGAATGTGTGTCATTGTTTCTCCCAATGTATTCTCAATCTGTAGAGGAAGATATGGGAGATCAACTTCTTTACCCTTCTCAGAAGTGCTTGGTTTACTATAGTCATGCGCTCTAGTCATTATGAAAGCATCACCCCTAACCATATATATGTTCGCGGATGAGGGATTGTTTGGAGGAGGGCAGGTTTCTTGGCTGCCCCGTTTTGTGCTTGAAGAGGCTTGAGTTAGATTTTGCCCATGTTGAAAGGGATTAGTCAACACTACTTGTTGTTTCTGTGCGACAAAATTTTGAGCCTCTGCAAGTCGAGGACAAATATGGGTCGGGTGGTCTTTTGCGCACAAGTTGCATGGATACCTCGCCTTCCATTTTTCTGTGTTGTCCCCGCCAGCATTATCAGTGGGTTTTTTATCCCCCTTACCCTTCTTTCATTGTTTTTTCTTCCCTTCAGGCTGCTGGGTGGCCTTTGGGTTAGTCGACTGCACGATGTGTACTTCCGACGTTTGGGTAGGGGGAGCAGCCAAAGCAGTAGTTTGGCTGGCCACTGTGTGTTGTATGGATAATTGTTGCAATTGCTTTGTCAATTGCTCAGCAGGCTTGGTTTGTGCTGAACCAACAATACCATCGGCATGTGGTCTAGCTCTCTCTCTAGTTTTATCCAGTATTGAACGTGGCGCATCTGGAAAGATGTTGTATAATAAACTAGACTGAGAATAGATGAGCTCAAACTGTTGAGCCCTCATGATGGAATCTTTTTCGAAGAAAAATATGGATGTTGCGACGTCTTTGGATAACTGTGGGACCAAAGACTTAAGGAACCACTCAAGCAGAAATGTTGATGGGACTGGTACTTTGATTAGACTCTTTCAGCATCTCCACTCTCAGATATGATCAGAGATATGGTCCCCTGTTGTCTGTTTGAAATTGGCGAGAAGCTCTGTGCCAGTGTTGTATCTCACAGGTAACTGGAAATGGTTAAGGAAGGCCATCGCCAGTTCGCCAAAATAAGAGTTTCTTGAGCGATCGAGCTCGATGTACCATTTCATGGCACTCCCAATAAGAGTACATTGAAACAATCGCAACTGTACAGAGTCATCTTTCAATGAGTTAGATGAGCACCAAAGATGAAAGGTAATCACATGATCACCTGGATCTACATTAGGCTTGGCCTCAAACTTTGGAATGTCCGAAGGAAACTTCTTCAGCATAAGAGGCCAACGTGGATCATGACAAATAAGATCATTTAACAACCTTGTCAAATCTGGCAAGTGTAAAGTCGCCAGGAATGGTAGTTTGGGTTGCTGTTGATAACCTGGGAAAAAGGGTCCTGGAGTTTGACCGGCACCAGGTTGCCAGGAAAAGTTTGGTTGCTAGCCCAGATTATAGTAGAATACATGGCCCTGACCAGTGTAAGGATTTTGCATTGTGGAGACATCATCGGCTGATTTCCCAAAAAGGACATAGAGTGTTGGGCATGCATTGTATTCGAAGGACTTTGGGAAGGATTACCCCATGCCGGTCCTGTAGGGAGAGGCATAGTAGTCTGTCCAGGGTTCCATTGACTGTTGAAAGAATTACCCCAGAATGACATTCCGGAGGAGGGAACGGATCCTTGTCCTGAATTCCAAGGTCCTTCTATGTGTGCCCCCTATGCAGGAATAGTACCCTGCACAGGAGTAGATTGTCCAAAAATGGGGTTTCCCCTAGACGGGAAAGTGGTTGATGAGAAAGTGTTGTTACCAAACGTTTTGTTCGAAGAAAACAGTGTTGAACCTACTGGCATACTGTGCAAAGGGGGTCCCTGACTCCCTGCTCCAAATAAACTAGTGTGTGTAGGCTGCCCTGCGGACTGTTGATGTAGACCACCAAGCAAAGGGGACGAAGGAGTGATATGACCTCCTGCATAAGGAAAAGCATTAAAAGGGACAAGAGTGCCCCCAAGGTGACCTTGTAGAGGAGCGCTAGAGCTCCCTTCCCCCAGACCCAAAGTATGTAAAGTGGAGTAGGTTAGTACAAGACTTGTTCCTGAACTAGGCATACCGTATGAAAACAGAGGGCCTGTCGCACTAGGTGTGAAGGGGGTTGTGGCCGCTACCATAGACAGGTTCTGTCCACTGTGCAATGTAGTTGCGGCCGAGACCATGGTGGCTCAGACCGACGACGATAAGTTAGGAGATGACTCTCCTGTGGTGGCAACTGTGATGGGAATTGACGAATTCCCAAAAGGAGTAACAACATTTGTTTCCATTGTTGTGTGAGGCACTGTCTGGCGTTCGTGAAATTGGATTGGTACAATAAACGGTGCCAAGATATCAGTGGTTGGGGTTTCAATCGAGCTAAGAGCAGATACTTCAAGGTTCAAAATGGTTGATTCCTCTGAAAGTTGTTCGGGCACAAAGGTTTGTAACCCGGTCGCTTCAAAAGACCCTTGTTGGTCTAGCTTCCACCTTAATGGTGGCGGGGGTGGCTCCAGTGTAAGCGGCTGCAGGCCAAGAATCCTTCATGACCGGCGGAGCTCAGGATCCTCCATTATGTGAGAATATCCAAGACACGGTAAGGTATTCTAAATGTTCAAAAGTAACACACACTAAAAAGAATCCCCTAAGATATAAGACAAGAAATCACTAAACTATTTGGAAGAACAGTTACAACAACCAACACTAGAGAAACTTACCAGTGCAAGTGCAACTCGAACATGAAAGCACCCTCCAAGTATACTCTACAAATCATGGCCCGATGTATTTCCTAGGTACCGTGGTATACCCCCGCAGTCACCTGTGTATGTCCCTAAAAATATTGGCAACTAGGTTGCCAACACGCGATTAGTCACCAGGAGGGTAGACCACAATGAGCAGGGTATCAAGCCCGAAACCTGTCAAGGGTATCGAGAGCAAATGGTCTGGAAGACAACTGAGGACCTTGAATGGATTTGAGACCCACGAAGCCCCGTGGCAAATGCAAACAATGAAATCCCAAAACAAGCCCTTTATATGTGTTCTCCACTACGATTGGTCTGGCTTTAGAGGGGTTATCTCCGCTACCTTTTCGCACGCGACCTCTTGTTTATCCCTTGTGTTATAGGGGGGTCCTAGATAAATTCCACGAAACTGGACTTAGACACTCCCTATCTCAGACTCTAATGTTTGGTTTTGAATGGCCTTGAAGAGTTTCCTCTCCAACCTAATCCAAGGCCCTAGTCCTGAACTAGTTTGTGAACCCTACAAACATAAAAGTCTAGTAGATTTTAAAACTAGCGTTGCTTTTATGGATTTATCTTACGTCAAGGGGTATGAGGGTGAAACTGATGATGTGTAAAAGATGAAATAAAAAATGAATGAGAAAGATGGAAACAAAAAACTTTTACTAAATGCAAAATTTCAACAACTTTTCCCAGAGAAAGGTTTTTTTTTTTTTTTTTTCTAAGATTTTATACAGCAAACTTAAAGGAACTTCGCTCAATTATGAGCTACTTATGATCTAAGTGAATTGCAAAAAAATTACGAAATAAAAGACTTTTCCCTAGCTAATGATGAAGAAACACACTCTTCAACCAAAGAAGAAAATGAAAAGAGATTTTTTTTTATTTAAGTGCTAGTAAAGCAAAAAAGGGAAAATACCGACAAGCAAAAAACCAAGAAAAACAATTATGGCTTAAAGAGCAGATCACAAAGAATCAGATTGAAGAATCACACAGAGTCAATTGACCAAACAATTAATCTCACGCTTGTCTAAAAACCATACAACAAAAAAACAAAAAAAATTATATTTTTCTGCCAACTATTAACTGAAAAAAAGAAGGCTAAGGGTAAGATGAATCCTAAGCTACTGACTATTCAAACATAGATTCAAACACATGAGAGAAATACTTCTTATCAAATGAGGGGATGGCTGCCCCACCCTAAACAAAAAGTAGCTTGTACAGGCACACAACTGTCACTCAAACAGCATGCGTGCAAACGCGTGCTGAATAGAGACAGAGAGTGTGTACACGCGGGCTGACCTTGTACAGGTCGTGTGTATATCTAAATTCTAAGGAAAAATATGAAAACATGCAGTGGAGACCTAGAAGAGGCCTCTGGTATTGATAACCATGATCCCCTGCAGGCTTGGATACTTTTTCTAACAGAAAAACAAACAATGCAAGGAAAAATAATAAGGCAAAATAAAAACAAGCTAATATAGCACTGTTTAACAAGCAAGACTCAGACAGGATTCCAGAAAACCCCCTGAGAATGTGTGATTCTGACAGGGAAGAAGAGGACTGCCTCTAAGGTTATCTAAACTCCTACATGCTACTGCTATCTCTACATCTATCATTCACACGCGGGTTGTCAGAGGATAGGGCATGGGTACACACATTCAGGCCTTCTACAGGCCGCGTGTACCTCTGTGTGTCCCGAAAAATACAGTCAAGCAAAATTCAGGGAAAGCTAGTATGGAAAACTAGACTCCCTGCTAGCTCAGACTTTACAGAAAAGAAAAGACAGGCAAAGAAAAAACAAAAAACCTAGTCTTTTAACTACCCAAAAACTTAAATAAATCTAGGAACCCTAAAGAGTATTATCCCCAGTACAGTCGCCAATTCTATTGTTGTGAAAAACACCCTACGGACTAGCAAACTAGGGTCAGAATTGCATGCAGATTTGACCGAATAGAAACTGCTTTTTTACCTACATCACAAGATTTAAATCTCTTTTTCTCAGTAAATGCATGGAAAAGGACCACCTACCTTATTACCGGCATTCGATGTAGATCCTTCGTTGTGCTTTGATTACTTGCTTGCGTTGCTCCTTCCACAGATGACCTGCACTCAAGACAAACAAAAACTATGCATGCATGCTACTTCTATACTCAAGGGTTAGAAATCAAGCATAAATTAATCAAACCATAGACAATTCATGAATTAGGACGGGAAAAGCATTCTTTCTATTACTGGAAGTGAATCAACTTACAAAAGCTGAGACCGGCCACCGCTCCTTGAACCTGATCCTGGGCTCCTCTTCTTCTGTCCTTCAACTTCTTTGCGTTAAATATCCTTTGCCATGAGGAAAGGCTAGAGGGTTGGGAAAATGGATTACGTAAATGGGCAAAGTTTCTTCGCTATATTTTTTCCTCCTCCAAATGGTACCCCTACCCCCTCTTTTATAGTCTAGAAGGAGCTAGGGTTTTGGACGAATCCTTGGCCATGCATGGTCGGGAGTTTCAGTTAACTGACCCATAGATTTTTGTTCCTTTGACAACTTTCCTTTTTTCGTGCTTTAGTAGGTACACACGGGTTGTTGTGAGCCAGCCAGTGTGTACGCATGTGCAGTAATGGGTTAGGGCACGTGGGCCTTTACACAAGAGGATTTTCAAAGAGTTGTTCAACAGAGTTTTGGCAAAGAAGGGAAATGAGTTGGCCTGATGCTAGGTAAGCATATGTGGTGCAATTTAGGGTTATAACAATGTTTCCTTTGGAGGCATGAGAGGAAAACTAGAAGGAGCAGAGCTAGCCCCATATTTCCCAACGTTTAATCTAAAAGGATCAAAATGTCACTTTTAGGGCATGAGTACTCTTATGTATAGGGTTTGGTGATGGTGGTGATGATTTGATGATGAATTGGCATGGTTTATGGACTAGAGTGCTTGGAAAAGTGGAACATGGACTTTGGAGGGATAAATTCTCCCTCAATAGCCAAACAACTTGCTCAATATGCCAAAATCTCATCCCTAAAGGGCATGATATCATCATTTAGGGATTCTTTTAATTGTAAATTTAAAATTGTAAAGGGGAAAATTAGGAGTTAGAACTCCCTAATTTGTGTTTTACCCTTAGTTGAGTGGAAAAATTGGTTAGTGAGACCTTGTATAAATAAAGGTCATGACATTGCCATTTCAACATATCATAACACTTCGGGATTTAATACCTCTTGGCTGAAATTTTCACACCTCTTGGTAAAATCACATATCTCTCTCTTATGCAATTCTTGGATGCTTGATACTTGTATTTTGGAGCTAAAGTGGTGCATTGTCTCTCTTGGTGCTTGATTCTTGCTTTGTGATGGAATATACTTGGTAGATGAGGGTTTGTCATTGTTATCTCTTGGAATTGGTAAGGAATTTTTTCATATTGTTAGTGTTTCTTTCTTATTTCATGGTTGTCATTTTGTAAACCCTTGGAGGAGTATAAGGGCCTACAGCCTCCACCAAGTCAATCATAATTTTTAGTGAATAAACCATTTGTAAAGGTTTCTAGGAGGATTAAAAGGGCTTACACCCTCCTAGATTTACCTTGTTGGATCTACTTTCTCTAGGGAGTAAAATGGATTACACCCCTAGAGTAGTAGGTTCAACCTTACATAAGATACCCCATACCCAATTGATAAGGAACTAATCTAAAATTTCATTGGAAATAAAAAATTGTTGCATTGGAAAACGTGTGATCTAAAAAGGATTCAGAGAAGGCAAAGAACAACTCAAAACTCACTGAGGAAACTCAGAATGCTTAGAATTTCTTCAACAGACAGAGGAAGGGAAAAACTTCAAAGTTCAAAAAACTGAGTGAAAATGGCATGATCGTTAAGAGCGCGTCACAATATTTCCAACGACGCAAATGGCTCATCAAACGGAGTTACGCTTTGAAAGATCTTTGCGGTCAAAGTTGTGGTTAAACCGGTCAAGTCAACAGGGGCCACATCATCATCCATACTACTAACATCAGCATCTGACATGGCAGGATGATGTCAGTATGATGGATTCTAACGTTAGCATGCCATGTGGAAGCACCAGAGGCTGCCATGTGTCACCTGCCAATGGGATTTTCAGGGGTCCATGTGGACCAGTGGAAAAGTGCAATGTGGCATCCCCAGGTGATGCCACATGGCACCCCCCCAACAAGCGCCATGTTTCATTTACGGATTGACAAGGTGGTGACATCAGTGAACAGGTGGACTAATCAGCAGAGCCACGTAGACCAATCAACAAGCGACACATGGCACCCCCACAATTCCCAAGGATGACCCATAATTGAAAAATCAAATATATGTATGGGTAGGACCCCACCAAATCTATCAGAGGTCCCTCCATATCTAGTGAAAAATGCTACATATAGAATCTTCCAACTAAATCTAGCATAGGTAATAACTATAGAGTTAAAATGGGAGCTCGCGGGGTTTGACCCTGAGACCTCCCCACATCCAACACTCTAACTTTAGCACCATAACCAAAACGCCTGACTATTCCGTTGGAACATTCGTCTACCCAATTTTATTTTGAATCCAAGTTCCCACCAACGACCAGGGGGGATGTGGACCGTACGACTGTGGGCATAAAATTCAAGGCAAAGGAATGTCATTATTGTAGGTTGCAGAGGGCACAAAAATCGAGATGGATTTCTTCTTGGACCTGTGAGTGCCAGAGATGGATCAAGGCGTGGAGACAGTCATTTTTTGGTAATTGGACGCCATGAATTCAGTGGTGATTTTTGTTTTTTGATCTAAGAATTATTTATGCAGATTTATTTCAAAATGAGGTATATTTATGTATTTTCCAAATTCTTTTGCTGAGTTAATGAAAGAGCCTACCCATTTGAGAGAAGGACCCAGAGACATTGTCCACCAGGGACAAACTCTGTTATCAATATCTTGTGTTCAGATTTGATTCTTATGTCTCTTCATTTTTTATTTTTTCCTTCTTTAATGGTGCACTTTAATTTATTCTCATTTAATACAATTCTTTATAAGTCACAATGAAAATATCCAGGATCATGTTGGTATCAGAGCAGTCGTAACTAACTTGAATTGTTGAGTGTGAATGCTTACTAGGGTCGAGCATAAGTAGGGTGAAGGATCTCTTAACATTTTCAATCTTGAAGTTGGTCATGTATCCAGAAGGAAGAAAATGGCAGAAGAGGACAAGCGTGATGAACAGGAGAAAAACTTTCACATGGTATTTGATCGCATGTCGAAAATGGTCGAACGAATGTATGTATATTACGAGAAGACGATGCAGAAGAAAGGGAAGAAAAAGGAATCACATGAATATTATGATGCTTCAGTAAACCAAGGGGATGGAGGAGATCCTCTTGAGCCTCCATCTTCACCTTCAAGTTCTAGTTCTTCTTCCTCTGATCATTCTCATCATTCTAGCCATAAAGACTCTTTTAAGAAACCATTATTAAAGCTTGATGTAAAATTTTATTTACCTATGTTTAATGGATATGCTAATCCTGAAAAGATAGATAATTGGATCCGAAAGGTTGAAGTGTATTTCTATGTCTAACATATTGATGAAGAGGAGGTTAAAGTGAAACTCGCTTCTCTTCGGTTGGAAGGCACTACTCTCATATGGTGGCAAAGCAAGCTTCAAGACAAAAGTAAGTTTGGTAATATTCTTTCCTCATGGTCAAAATTTAAATCAGCGATAAGGAAGAAATTTTATCCATTAGGGTATTTACATAAATAAATGATGGAATGGAAAACTTTAAGGAAAAGTAAAGGACAAATTGTGCAAAGTTTCACAGAAGAATTTACGAAGAAAGCTCTTGCATTGAAAATTCCTTTGGATTCTTATGAAACTTTAATGAAGTATATTGGTTCACTTCATAGTTATATTCGACATACTTTTCTCTTGTTTAACCCCACTAGTATTGACGAAGTTTGTGTGCAATCCACTCACCTTGAGAATGGGGGGAAACTTGTTCAAGAATATCCCACAAAGAAACCTTCCAATTTTCCACAAAATACTTTCAGGAAGTTTAAAAGGAAGGAAAAGAAGACCGCTACGGTGACGAGAGAAGGAGAAAAACCATCTTGCACTCATTGCAAGAAGAGCGGTCGTGATGAAGAAAATTATTGGAAACTGCATCTAGAAAAGAAACCGAAACAGTTCGGTGGAAAGAGGAAGACAAAGACCGTTCCTATAGTGCAACAAGATCTTGGTTCCGATTCAGGAGATGAGGGAAATATCATAGTGGTTGGAGTACAAGGTAAATATTCTCTTCATGCTATTTCAAGTTCCAATGATGAATCTCATGTCGATGAACGAAATAGGAATGAGTTATTTCACATAAGATTTGTATCTAAACATACTAAGATAGATACATTATTTGATCCATTTTCCTAAGTAAACTTAATATCTGAAGCACTTGTCAATAAAATGGTTCTTGAAACGAAACCACTTCTGAATCCTTATCCTCTTGGTTGGGCATGTGATAAAGAAAAACTTAATGTCACCAAACAATGTAGGATCAAATTTGTTATTACTTCAAAATTGATTGATGAACTGGATTTGGATGTTGTACCACTTGATATATGTGGCATAGTGTTGGGAATTCCTTATCTTTGTGATAGAAAAAACAATCTTCTTTTGTCATGAGAACAAATACCACATTACTATAGGGGGAGTGGAATATACTATTAAATATCACAACATGAGGGTAAATACAACACTTGTTAGTGCAGGTCAAATGAAAAGACTCATAAACACTAATAAGAGATATGTACTCATGGTCATTAGAGAGAAATATGTAGAGACATCCGACGCTTTCCAAGGGTGTGATACATCTCATAAAAAGGAATTAATTGATATTGTTTCTAAGTATGATGATATTTTTCAGGAACCATATGGATTACCTCCTAAGAGGGTAATCCAACATGAGATACATCTTTAGTAGGATTCTCCTCTTCCTGAAGTGGGCATGTAAAGGATCTCAATTGTGGAGATGACAGAGATCAAGAAGAAGGTACAAGGCTTATTGGATCAAGGGGTCATTAGGCCCAATTCATCTCCTTGTGTCAATTATCTGGCTTTAAATAAAATCACGGTGAAAAATCGATACCCTCTTCCTTGCATAGATGATTTACTTGATCAATTGAAGAATGTTGTCTATTTCACTAAGTTGGATTTGTGCAGTGGATATCATCAAATCAGATTCGTAGAACCTTATGCATGAAAACATGCCTTTAAAACCAAACAAGGATTGTTTGAGTGGTTGGTTATGTCGTTTGGGATTTGTAATGCTCCGACAAATTTCATGTTTGTGATGAATGATGTATTCATGCCTTTCCTAGATGACTTTGTGATTGTATATTTAGACGACATTATTGTTTTTAGCGGGACTTGGGATGAGCATGTGAGGCATGTAAAGCAACTATTGGATACTTTGCAAAGGGAAAAGTTGTATGTAAAACTGTCTAAATGTGAATTTGGAAAGACTACACTTGTGTATTTAGGTCATATTCTAGGAGGAGGACAATTGAAAATTGACCCTTCCAAAATTGATGTAATTGTAAATTGGCCTGAGCCAAAAAGTGTAACCGAAGTTTGAAGCTTCTTAGGTGCAGTCCAGTATTGGAGGAGATTCATTCCCAACTTCTCCTTTATAGCAGCTCCTTTGCATGCCTTAACCAGTGTCAAGAACACTTTTCAGTGGGAAGGAAAGCAACACAAATATTTCGACACTTTGAAGGGGAATATTAGTAACGCACCAGTATTAGAACCGCCGAATCTTCAACATCCTTTTGAGATTGAGAAATATACCAGTGGATATGCCATGGTTGCAGTATCGATGCAATATCGTAAGCCTATCTCTTACCACTCTAAAAATTTTAACCTAGTTGTTTTTAACTATCCTAAATATGATAAAGAGTTGTATGCATTAGTCTAGAGTGTAAAGAAATGGAAACACTACTTGTTAGGGAAGGAAACAATCATACATATAGATAACCAACCCTTACAGTATCTTCAAGCACAAACCAAATTGCAACAATCTCGACACTATAGGTGGATGGGTTTTCTACAACAATTTCACATGGTAATCAAGTACAAAAAGGGTACAAGTAACAAGGTAGATGATATGTTTTCTAGACCTCTTATTGTTGTTTCTATTATTTTGAATAATACTTCTTTATCTCATGATATCTATGTAGAACAATATGCCATCTCTGAATATTTTAAAGAAGTATATGTGAAGCTAACCCTTGGTGCACAGGTAGAGAACTATTGTCTACATAGAAAATTACTCTACCATCTTGGAAAGCTATGTATTCCTACAAGTGAACGAGTCCATTTAATATGAGAAGCTCATACTTATCTTGTGTCTGGGCATTTTGGAGTAGGGAAAAATATGGCTCATTTGCAGAGGTTTTGTTACTAGCCTCAAATGAAAGCAATTGTGACTAAATATGTAAAGGGGTATGTGATGTGTTCTACATGTAATCCCACTAATAGAAATTTGGGGCTATACTCACCACTTCCTATTCCATCTGATCCATGGGAAAGTGTCTCCATGGATTTTGTAGTGGGTTTACCCATGACCAAAGGGGGTCATGATTATTTGTATGTTGTAGTGGATAGGTTCAACAATATGTGTATCTTGATGCCATATAAAAAGTAGATCATTGTTGAGCAAACTGCTAATCTCTTCTTTCAACATGTTTGGGTTCACTTTGGGTTACCCACATCTATCGTCTCAGATCGAGATACTTGGTTCCTTGGGGAATTTTGGACTAGATTGTGGAGAATGATGAAAACCAAATTGAAGAGGAGAATTTCTTTCCATCCACAGACAGACGAACAGACAGAGGTGGTAAACCAAAAAGTGGTACTTTTTCTTCGAGGCTATTGCAACAAGCATCCCAGGTTATGGGATGAATAGATACCCTATGTACAACATGCGTACAACTGACCTTTACATTCTTCCACTTAGAGTTCACCTTTTGAGACATGTTTTGGGTACCTACCAAAGGTTCCTTTGGACTTGATGTACGGGAGAGATGTCGATGTAGATGAAGAACGAACCAAGGACAAAGCCCACAATTTTATCTAGAGGATCCAGCATATACACCAAGAAGTTAGGGAAAAATTTGAGAAAATTCAAGCATAGTATAAATCTCATCATGACAAGAAAAGGGTTGATCATCAGTTCCAAGTTGGAGACCGGGTATGGCTTCACATCAACAAGGATAGATTGAAGGGTGAAAGCAATAAAATCAAGCCCATTCGTTATGGACCCGTCACTATCTTGGATAAAAGTGGTACAAATTATTTTCATATGGATCTTCCACCTTATATGCATATTTACTCAATTGTGAATGTTGAGAACTTGAATATTGTTTAGCCTCCCATGATCATGGATCAAGACGAGGAAGTTTCAATACCATTAGTTGATAATTTTGCACCTAAGTACTTGGATGAGATACATGAAGATATCATCCTAGACATGAGGATGAGGACTTCACATAGGGGTGATGTTGATTATCTTTGAGTAGGCTTAAAAGGCATACATCCAAGCAAGGCAAAGTGGATCGAGAAGGACAAAGTGAGGGGACTATTACCTTACTTACCTGTTGATTGATGAAAGCTTTTGGTGGTCCAAAAATATCTTAGTTGGAAGGCATGATCCAAAAAGGATCTAGATAAGGAAAAGAACAACTCAAAACTCATAGAGGCAACTCAGAACACTCATAATGGCTTCAGTAGACAGATAAAGGGAAAAAATTAAAAGTTCTCAAAACTCAGTGAAAATGGCCTGATCGTGAAGAGCACATTACAAGATTTCTAACGACACAAATGACTCATCAAATAGAGTTACGGTTTGAAATATATTCGCAGTCAAAGTTGTGGTCAAACAATTCAAGTCAATAGGGGCCACATCATCGTTTGAACTGTTGACATCAATAGCTGACATGGAAGGATGATGGCTGATAACGTCATCATGCCACGTGGAAACACCAAAGGCTACCATGTGTCACCTGACATTGTGATTTTCAAGGGTCCATGTGGACCAGTAGAAAAGTGTCACGTGAAACCCCAAAGTGACGCTACTTGGAACCACCCAGGAAGCACCACGTGTCATGTATGGATTGAAAGGGTGGTGATATCAGTGAACAAGTGGACCAATCAGTGGAGTCCACATGTCCCAATCAACGGGTGAAACATGGCACCCTTGAAATGCCCAAGGATGACCAGTAACCGAAAAATAAAAAGTAAATATGGGCAGGACCCCGCCAAATCTGGTGGAGGTCCCACCATATCTGGTGACAAATGCCACATGTAGAAGCTGCCAACTAAATCTAACAGATTTTACAGCTATAGATCTAAAATGGGATCCTGAGGGGTTTTACCCCGGGACCTCCCCACATCCAACACTCTAACTTTAGTGCCATAACCAATATGCCTAACTGTTCCATTGGAACATCCGTCCACACAGTTTTCTTTTAAAGCCAATTTTCTGCCAGCCACTATAGGGGGCATGGACCGTACGAATGTGAGCTCATATTTTGAGGCAAATATCTGTCATTATTGTAGGTTCCATAGGACACAAAAATCGAGACAGATTTATGCTTGGGCATGGGAGTGCCAGAGCCGGATCGAGGCGTGGAGACAGCCATTTTTGGGTAATTTGACGCCATGAATTCAGTGGTGACGTTTGTTTTTTGATCTGAGCATTATTTCCGCAGCTTGATTTCAGGATAAGGTATATTTATGTATTTTCCAAATTATTTTGTTGAGTTAATGAAAGAGCCTACCCATTTGAGAGTAGGACTCGAAGACATAGTCCATTTTGTTCAGATATGATTCTTATGTCTCTTCATTTTTGAATTTTTCCTTCTTTAATGGTGCACTTTAATTTATTCTCATTTAATACAATTCTTTATAAGTCATGATGAAAATATCCCAGATCAACGTGAAATTGAGAGATATTGCTTTTATTCAAGTTGAAATTTTTTCTTAGTGTTATAAGCTTTCTTATTCCCTAAGGGAATCTAGTTTATCATTGTATTTTTATTTTTGTAATCAAGTGAATTCTATAGCCATTAGGATTGCAAAAAAACCCATCTCTTTTCATCCATTCCTCACTTACCAATTGTTTAAACTTACTTTTGAACTTTTATTATTGTTCTATTGCTCATTGTTTATCTTTTTGAAAGTTTACTTATTGATTTATGTGGTTGTAATTTTATTTTGTTGCATTTTTTGTTCTACAGCCACTTGGATGTAATAATAACTCACTAATAGCATCAAATAAAATTCCTAAATTCATTAATGTCTTTCTCTATTCAGTGGAAGTTAAACTAGTCATTGTTATGTTAGTTTCTAATATCTTTTGCTTGCTGATATAAATATGATGCTATAATTTTGGGACATCAATATTTTATTTCTTGATCCCATTTGATATAGGATCATTTTTATGATCATTTGTCTTGTTTCGAGAAGGGATAACATTGTCTTGTAGGTGCACAACACTTGGAAACCATCCACCCTCATTCAAGAATATTTTCCAAGCCATCATTCCACTTCAATATTTACCTATAGGGGTTTAAATTATCATCTATTCACTTTCCATCTAAATCCCCCTAGGGTCACTGGGATTCCCCCCTTGAGGTGATTTCATCATCTCTAAAGTGAGAGGAGTATCCATATAAGGTGATAGTGTTAGGTATTCCCATATTTTTCCCACTATTGTGGACTGGGTTGTGATTTTCCCAACCTACAATATGTATGATAAAACTCATATCATCATCAGGCCACCAAGTACCTAATTCATCCAAATATGAAGACTAGTTCAATGAAGGAGAAAACTGAACATTATTTATTTGAGAGCTACCCTTGATGTCATAAATGGGTTCTTTATAAAAACTAATACAAGCCATGTCCCACCTATTCCTTCCAACACATATGAAATCATAAATATGTTACAGTCGGAACCTATCATTGGGACTAGTTACGTGTTCATCAATAAGGGATTTCCTTTTTGCAAGAGATGATTCATCAAGTTTTTATTTAGTAGGTTCTCGACGTAAATCATTCACAAGATTCATCAGATTCTCAAAAAAATCATTAGCATATTTTTTCTCTTCCATTTGCAAAATTGTCCTCGAGATACGATAATTTTTAGGCAAAGATTAATCCCTTGATGCCATAATTTCAATGCCTAAAATGACACTTCAATGGATGCAAAATTGTCCTCGAGATACGATAATTTTTAGGCAAAGATTAATCCCTTGATGCCATAATTTCAATGCCTAAAATGACACTTCAATGGAATCATGAGATGAGCTCAAGGATCATCAAAAGATGGAAAGGGTAAAAGGGAAAGGTGGGTTCTTAGGTTTTGGATTCACCAGATGATCTTAGAAAGTTCATCAAAAGGGGAGAGGGAATTTCCCTAGGGTGGAATCACAAGGAAAACTAGGAAAAGGATTTAGGATAGCTTTCCAAAGTATTTTTAGGGCTTGAAAAAGGATTGAAAATAATCCCTGAAAACAGTGCCAAAATGTTATTCCATGGATTTTATCTTGGGAAAATCCCAACCCAAATCACAAATGTGAGACAACTACAGGAGTACTTACCCATTGTCACCATAGATATACACTCCCCTCACGTTAGTGATCATGAAATCACCACAAGGGGGGAATCTCAGTGACCCTAGGGCGTTTGATATGGAAAGTGATATGGTGATGAGTGAGTGACCCTATAGGTTAATAATATATATGGAATAATTCTTGAATAAGATTCTTGTAGAAGGGTGAATGGTTTCCAAGGGTTTGTGTACCTGCAAAATAGTGTTATCCCTTCCTAGAACAAGAAAAATCATGAAGATAATAGCCTTGAACCAATGGGTATCAAGAAAGAATAATTTCTATACCAAATTTCCCTAGTATGGAAATGTATATCAACAATAAATTATATCAATAGCTACAAATTTAACCATCCAAAATCTAGTACAAAATATCATAAATAAAGCTAGCAATGACTAGTCAAACTTCCAATGATTAAAGAAAGAATTTGGTGGTGATTAGTGGATTTTATATGATGTTATCAACAATTTATTATGAAATCCAAGTGTATTTAGAGAAAAAATTCTACAATACCAAAATCAAACCACTGAAATCAACAAGTAAACCATAAAAAAATAGACAATAATCAGTAGAAGAATAATCTAGGTTAACAAGAAAATTTTAGCAATAGATTTGAAAGTAAAAAATGAAAGAAGGAGGGTTTTTCTGCAGCCCTAATGGTTGTAGAATTAATTTTTAACAAAATATATATTCACTATGCTAATCAAGACACCTCTAGAGAACTAGAAGGCCTAAAGCATGTAGATTCAAATCCAACTTAGACAATTGCAATATCTCAACATTTCACATATACCAATGCAATGATTTTATATCTCCAATGAAACTTAGAATAGTTCCTAATCAATTTGGTTAATGGATTCTATTGTGAAAAAACTATTTATTTTACTTATCTATGGGTGAAATCCCTTTTACTCCCTAGAGAAAACAAAACTAACAAACTAAATCTTGGAGGGTGTCATCCCTTTTACTCTCCCTAGCAACCTTTACAAAATATATCTTATTCAAAGATAACAAGGTATACTTGATGGAGGGTGTATGCCACTATAATACTCCAAGGGTATAGGTGTAATGTTCCCAAACATATTTTCTTCGAACATTGAGGTTTTTATGTGTTTTTTGGTTGTGGTGTTTCGTCAAACAGTTTGCATATTTGTCTTCTTGAGTTGTGCTAGGGTTTAATATTATGGTTTTGATTGTGTTTGTAGAAATTAAATGATAGATATATAAAAAAAAATGGATAAGCAACAATATACAACACAACAAATATCCACAAATACCTCAAATCTAATTTTATTAATCATATATAGCTAGCATCCATACAATAGTAGATCATATCTGGATCATATATAGAAGAATAGTAAGTGTGGATTATCATGCCTCCAACAAACAATAGAAGATGAAGATATAGGCTTCCAAAATCCTCTCCAAGTTGAATATCAAGTAACACTGAATTCCAATTGTTACCCTCTATTGTAGGTGATTCCCTCTCTCTCACAAAGTGCACTTCCTAGCTGGAATAAACCAAGGAAACTATGACCTCCTCTCTGATGGTCTCAAACCTCTTCAAAACTATGTGAGAAGATAGATCTAGTGATGACAAGAAGATACGAGTAGTATTTGAGTTGTAGATCAACTATAAGACCTCCAAAGAAAAATATCTCTAATATAGATGTGCCCTCACTAGCTGAAGAAAACCAATAATTAGGCCTCCAATAATATGGCTTCTAAGTCACTGAAACTGAATGCCAAAATTTAGATTGGGGCCTAGGAAACCCCTATGATAAGTCTCCAAATGGTTGGGAGTGATCTCCCATTACAAATCACTAGATCCCCTAAGAACAATGCACCCTCCTAAAGAGGAAAATCACCCCTCTGGAAGCTAGAATGAATGGATTGAAGAATCCTCTAAAAAAATTATGGAAATATGTGCTATGGTGCTAGCAAGAAAGCCTCGAGAGCTTTCTATTACAGATCTAGCTTTCCCAAGCGAAATATAATTTCTCTTCCTCAAGATGATGCACCCAACCTGCTGGAAACCCACACAAGTGTGCCCTTCTTCCTCAACTGCTCTTGAAACTGAATAGAAATGATGTAGAATGGTGAGGGATGAATCTTTCACCTCCTTGGCCAAGATTGGATTAGGAAAGATGGGATATTTCACCACCAAGCTAATATATAGGGTTTGTTCAGTCAAAACCCCCAAGTATCATGGGCTCTCTAGAAAGACACCAAACATCAAAATGATAATAAACATAATGAGAGAATAGAGGCCCCTATATCTCTTTTATCCCCCCTATTCACCTTTTCCATCCAAGTGAATTTTACTTTATTTATATTCTTCTTTAATTAAATCACTTTATTAATTAATTATCCTTTTTGCCTCTAAAAAATGATTTCTTCATCCTTATGGATTCTCCGACCACTGAAAGTCACTTCTCATCATCTAATCATGTAGAAATATTTCTCTCTATTCTAATGAGATATTACACTAAGAGGTTTCTCCAAGTATTATTCCCAAAATGACCTTCTTAGTGAAATTAATTAAAATATGACACATAATAACTCAAAATTACGAAAATCGTCGGAATGCAATGGAACCAATGCCAAGATGTGTAGAATGGATCCTGATGATAAATGATGCAATTCGCACCCAATAAAACCCCTAAATAACTCTTGAAATTGTTGTCAACCCCATCTGGCTACTCTAGTAGGCATAACACTCTGTAAAATAATAATGTCCAAAAATGGGGACATTACAAAGCTCCCTGCTAGAATATTGCTTGTCCTCAAGAAATAACTGAATCAATTTGTATATGATACTAGGATCCCATATCCACCTATGTGACCTATAGTAATCTCTCCTCAAGACATGGCCCCTCCAAGTGATCACCACACATGATACCCAAATTCTCCTGATGAGTAGAATGATCGTGTGCACCCAATCCTCGAACAATTCCTTAAGAAACCACTCTACTTGGATCTCAACCCCATCAAACTATGGACTATCAATAAATCCAATCACTAGATCCCATATCAATATGTGAATTGTAGTTCCCTTTGAAGTATAGTCATGTAAGATACTAACACCATGAATCTCCTAAAAAACCACAACCAATAGAACAAGTAGATACAATATCCATCCATCAAGGAGCTTCTCACATAAACACATATCCCAACTATTGTATCTGGAAGAATCTAGATCCCCTGCTAACCAGGAAGATGATCTGTTGATATATATGATCCTCAACCAATGAGATCC
>SNQJ01S0148328.1:8043-24297 GCA_010110895.2 Picea sitchensis | reverse complement strand
ACTCTACCTCATCCAATTTCCCATACCAAAGGTGAGAGAACACCACCCAACTCACAACTTGGTATGCATTCTTCCCATTGAGGTTGAATTCCAACAATTCTTGGTCAACTCCTTTGCTGAATCCATCCATCTCCTAGAACAAATTACATTGAACCACTAGAAAACATCCAAACTTTGTCACTATTGTCATGATGGTCAATTCATCGCATGACCCAATGAAACCATATAAGGAACCAAACACCAAGGTGACTTACCCAACCTCTCAAACTTGACATGTGCATACTTCACTGCCCACTTCACCGCAACGACCTGTCCAAAGTTCCTCATGAAATATTTTGGAATATTCCCCTCGATACCTCTATGTTTGCATCCAAATATTCCCTAGTCCACCATAGGACTCGTCCAAGTAGGTTTCACTATGATCTCTGCACATCCAACCAACCAAGGCATATCAAAATGATACAAGACTTCTTTGAATTTGGACCGCTTGAGTCACCCTCAAGTCTGTCAGTTCTCACCATGGAAACAGATTGCACTTGAAACACCAAGTCATCCAGCTTCCCTTCAAAGTACTCACTACAACACTTAGGAAATTCAAGAACTAGAAACCAACCATACATTTCCAATGACATCATTTTTCGCAACCATGTTCTAAGCCTACTGTCCTAGGACTGAACCTGCCCAAGAACCTGAATCTCCACATGAATTCCCCTCAACCACCATCCGCATCTCCACAATCATGAAATACCTTTGATGCAATACAAGGTTGATTCCATCCATTCACTTCAGAAATCCATCTAAGTCCCAAAATTTTCATGAAACTGGTCAAACTAATCTTCAATGTCTTTCCATCTATGCACCTTGACTGCTTCCACTTCAAAGAACCATGCACCCACCACCCGACTATCAAGTCATATTACTGCTAAATGACTAGTGTAATTCTACATAGAGTCACCTCATCTGAAGGTTGCAGTATACCCATCATCCAACAACCCAAATCAATTCAATTGTTGTTCTCATAAATGCATGACACAGACACATCATGATGGAAATGTTCCCAACCAATTGTCTCTTGCAAAGATCCTCTAGGTTGCCCTAGGTCATCCAATGCACCCAAGTACTTCACCTTGCTGCAACCTATAACTAATCCCCTTTTTTTATCACTTCTATGATTACCCTCTGGATTTCGCTTCTATGATCACTTATGCGGTTAGATATTGTAAGGTACCATATCTTTTATAATAACTGAAAACAAAAATATTGCATAGAATAACAACGAAACAACACAATATATGAAACCACAACACCAAAATAATACCTTTATTGATAGGAAACAATGTTCACTTTCCTCTTCGAGGGGGAAACCTCCAACAGAGTAGCACTCTGTTAGAATAATTTTCAGGACAATATGTCTCATTCCCTCAACTCCTATTATACTAAATCTATCTACCAAAAGAACAGTCTAGAGGAATATCTTCTAGAAGCAGAAGCTTCTATTAGGTCTTCTTACATTTGACTTATTATTCCTTATTACTAGGCCTTATTAATATTGAATTTTATTACATGGAAAATATATTACTCTACTTATGTGAGGGGTTAGGGAGGATAGTTCCCTAACATGCCCTCCCCTTTAAAAAAAAACCTTTTCCTCAAGGCCTGAGATGAGAAAATTGTTGCAGAATGGTAGTTGGCTCCAGGTGGAATATGCTGGAGTTTAATATTTCCATTGTACTAACACTTACTTGGTGGTGCGTTGATGAAGACAACTCTCATGCTGGTCCAATACTACTTGTGGCTACAAACATATGGATCCTTCTTCATCCAACTCGAGAAGACTAGTTTGATTTTGGGACTTAGTTCCCATAACCTTATTTAAGCATGAGACATGAAAAACAATATGAAGCTTAGAATTATTGGGAAAAGCTAACTGATAGGCCGCCTATCCCACTCTCTTGAGAATTGTATAAGGACCATAATTTGGTTGCCATATTCTGACAATGGTCAGCTTTGAGTGAAGTCTTCTTATAAGGTTGCAGTCAAGTAAACACCTGGTCCTGTTTAGCATATTGATGTTATGCATGACCTTGATCTGCTTGTTTCTTCATGCAATCTGAGCCATGACCAAATTCTCTTTGAGGTTATGGAGAATAGCCTCTCGAAATGTAAGATTTTGGTCAACCGCCAGGACCTTCGAGACACCGAGCATGTATGAGAGAACTAAAGGTATATTTTGTCCATATAATTATACAAAAGGAGTCATGCAAGTAGCTATATGGTAAGAATTTTTGTACCACCATTCATTTCGGGGTAACCATTGAGCCCACTAATTTTTTCTCTTAGATGCAAAACACCTCAAATATGTTTCCAAACACATTTTGACAACTTCATTTTGTCCATCAAGCTGAGGATGATAGGCGGTGCGCAGATGCAATTGGGTTCCCTATATCCTGAACATTTATCTCCAAAAAATGATGGTGAAAATGGGATCTCATTCAGAGATAATATAATGAGGCATGCCATGAAGTTTGAGGACATTATCCATGAAAATTTGAGCTACTATGGATGCAGTGAAGGAATTTTGCAGAGAACATAAATGAGCATATTTGGTAAGACGATCAACCACCACCATAATGACTTCCTTATTGCCACATTTAGGTAGGCCCACAATGAAATCCATAGAAATATCTCTCCATATAGAAAGGGGAATTGGAAGGGGTTGGAGTGTGTCCGGGGCTTTGACAGTTTCTCCCTTATTGCATTGAAAAACATCACATTCAACCACAAAAGTGTGGATTTCATGTTTGATACCATCCCAGAAAAAAGAACGTTTGAACTTTTCATAGGTTTTGGTAAACCCTGAATACCCAACTTTAGGTGAAGCATGAAGCTCAGAAACAAATGTGGATTTAAGTTGCGATTGGTTTCTTAAATAGAGATGGCCTTGGTAGTGAAGCTCATTATTGTGCCTATAGTACCCTAGAGAAGTTGGAGACTTTTCTTTAAATTGCTAGATGGGGTGAGATATTTTGGGATCTTGCAACCATTCCCAACGAACAGATTGGAGACATTTTCATACAACAAAAGAGAGGAAAAAGAGGTATCGTTCTTGTTACACATCAAAATTACTCACTTCAATAGTGTCGCAAGTGTCATCATTACAAGTGTTGTAAGTGTCGCATCTTGACCACAAGTGTTGCAAACATCCTACTACCATATTTCCTATGTTGTGCCTCTAAGAACATCATAAGGACACTTAAGACACCTCAAATACTAGTTTTGAAGAGGAGAAATCAATTGACAAGGATTGTGAGCCTTTTGCCATTGAAAAAGACACTCAAAAGTCAAATTTGGAAAGGATCACTCCTGTACATACTATCAGGGAGCACTGGTGCTATGTGCCCTCTTCCAGGGGAGCGTTCCAATGCTCTGTGTCCCTTTTGAGGGATCACTGGCCTTTTTGGTCGAAATTTGGTTTGTTGGAGGAAATCAGGGAAGAATCCCCTCAGTCTTTGAAGTTGGTTGGATTCGAATATGAGTTCAAGGCATGATATTAGGGAAGATACACATCTAAAGGAGAGGAATCCTCAACTTATCCCAAATATATCTCAAGTGGTTGGGTCTCTCCAAGATTATATAAGGAGGCCTTCTCATCGTGAAAGGTACATGAAAAGATTGGAGGTATGAAACCTATGATCTCATAGCCGACATACAGTAGATGGAGATTGAGAATTACACAAAACTTATGATCCCATAAGTGATATGCCATTGAAGCATAATCAATGTAGATTACTTGAGCAAAGGGATTGGACAAGGAGAGATGGAAGAAGTTGTTGCACCTTCATCAAAGGATTGTAAGTATTATTCATTTGTTCTCATTAATATACATACATGCTTGGCCTGTTTCTTTCAAGTTTATGTTTGTTCCACATGAACGTGTATTTAGTATATAGATTTGTATTTGAGCTAATCTCGGTAGAATAGGAAGCTTGTTGTATCCTTGTTTGTTCTACAGGACCTATCGAGGAGCTTGGGATTGAAGCTCAACTTGGACTTTGCGAGGACAAATGCCATTTAAAAAGGTACACTTTTCTTCTTCCTCTTCATTCATTAGCTTAATTAGATATAAAAGGATGTCAGTGACCAATGATAACACCCTTTATGTCTTGGTTTTAGGGGTCTAGATAATCCGCTTGTCCAGAGGAGGATTCATCTGTAACAGAAATTTGTGACTCCATTGGGAAAGATCTCTGATTTTTGTTTCCTTTCCTACATCTTGTTTTGGAACTTTTCCCACTTCTTGACCTTCTCCATACTATGTTTGATTGTTGGATCCATTTGATTGGCTCTTGATTTCATCACCTTCAAATTGATTAACTGAGTTTGCTTGATTCTTTGACTTTATGGGCATTGTTTTTGAATTTTTAGAGGCCAGCGCCCCCCTACTCTTGTTATCAGATTACTGGCGCTCCCTACTGGTCTTACACAGAGCATTGGAATGCTCTGGTGCCCCTTACACCACAACACTACCCCTTTTCTGTGCAAAATCCTCTAGGGTTTCATTCTTTGAAGTTCAATTTTTTCTTTTGGCACTTGCTCAGAGTCTTATCATCTCAATACAACCTTGATTTGGCCTTCAACACTATGCTTTCTAATAATTGATCACATTTTTTTGGAATTTTGACATTTTTCTTCATTACCTAGAAGTCACTCTTTGTCTTTGTTGATTTAGAGTCAACTTACTATTTTCTTCTCATTTATCTGACTGAGTGGAAGATTTTGTGAAGAAATTCAAAGGTCTATGCACCATTCCATTTGATCTTTGAGGTCATTTTCCAAAGCAATTAAGTTTTGAGTGGTTTCTCTATTCTCCCTATCTTTTCTTGGATTCTTATTCGCATTTTATTGTATTCCTTGAATGCTTGCATTTAAAGTAGCATAATTGCATGTTTTTTGACATTTTGGGACATTGTGCATCTGAAATGATGAATGTTTTCTCCTTCTCGTAGCATAGTTTTGATCGAAATGAAAAGATTTCATATTCATCTCTTTGCATAAATTTTGAGTCGGTCAAAACACCATATTGTCCACACCATTTTCCTTTTGAGTAACAACAACTTTAAAAATCAAGCACTAAACTAAAATTGATTAGACATTTTTACATTTTCTGGTAGCAAACCTACACTAGATTAGTTGTAGGGATTTGGAATAGGTGTGAAAGATAACTTTCCAAAGATGCAAACAAACATAGTATCATGTGTTAAGGAGTGGTGAAATCCAATTGTTGCATTTTGTCCTGGGAAGACCTTCTCACACAAGGGTCAATCATGAGGTCGAATTGAGACTAGCAGAGTTAGTCAACATGCTTTGTTGGTCTTTGTTTAGAGATTGCGTGTATTATGCGGGTCGCTTGAAGGTATACCCACAATGATGAGTGGAAGCCTTTCAAGTTGATTTCGGGCTAGATACCCTTCACTTGCGTGTGGATCAGACCGTCGACTGTTTCCCCAGGCATCATTGTTGTAGTTGGTAACCTTAGTGGCCTATCTCTTTAGGGTCTTTACACAAGGTGACTGTGGAGGGGAAAGTATTCACGATACCTGGAATCGACGTTGGCCAGACTCACTCGGGCTCTTTGGATGATATACCCACAATTATGTGTGGGAGCTTGCACCAGGGTGTAAGTCCGTTAAGCAGGTCGTCAACATAACTTCTCCACCCACTCTATCTTAGCCCCTTCTTACTTTGTTCTCGTGATGTTGGATTTCATCACCAACTAGTGTGCTCATTGTGAGAAGGTTTTGTTTGCTTGCTTGCTTACTATATTTTTAGCATGTGTTGTTTGTTTTCCCTAGAAGAATCTAGGTTGGATCTTTGTTTTTATGGCGTCATTTCTTGGGATGAACAATGAAGGAACCCCTTTTCTAGGGGAACCCTTTGTTTTTCCTTCTTATGGAAACATTGGTCCTCCTTACATCGCTACTTTGAGCCTTCCAGATCTCACAATTGGGTTACTGGTATGGTTTTTTTCCACTACAGTGATCTCGAATGTAGGTGCTTCAGATGTTAGCACACCACCCACACATAAACATCATGTCGACCTTTCACCTTCTTCGTTCATCATGTCTCCTTCCATTTCTCCTTCTTCGTTCATCATGTCTCCTTCCATTTCTCCTTCTTCACCTAGTGAAAACTCTAAAGCGCGTAGCCAGGTTGATAAGAAGAAGAATAAACAAAAAGAGAAGAAGAAGAACCAGAAAGGGACCAAACCTCCAACTACATCAAATGTTGGATCCAAACAACCAGCTACTGTTAATAGTACTGGGAGTGTTGATGAGGTCAACAATATTAAAATGAAGAATCTAAATCCCAAATTCCCTTGTAGTCTTTCTAAGGGTGACCACTTTCTGAGGGATTTCCCTGTTATTCCCAAGGTCTTAGAAGTGTGGTCCTCCACATCATCGGCCCCTGCTGGTCATGCCAGTGATACCCTATCAACTAGTGATGTTAAGGTTGGTAAGAAGAAGAAAACTGTCAAATTTCCTTGTATGTTATGTAAAGGTGATCATTATTCTCACCTTTGTCCTCGTATGGATGAGGATTCTTCTCTTTTGGCAAAGCTTCAACTTCCAGCTGGTTATCATAGAATTTCCCCCAACCCATCATTAGTTGATGGAATGGTCAATCCAGTTCCATATCCGGTCAATCCGGTTGATCCAGTGGTCAATCTAGTTTCATCATCGATTGAACCACTAACCAAACTAGCTGATCTAGTTCCATCATCGGTCAACCCCACTCTTCATCTACAGAATGAACCCAAAGTGACTGATCTAGTTCCATCATCGGTCAACCCCACTCTTCATATATAGAGTGAACCCAAAGTGACTGATCCAGTTCCTTCCTCAGTCAGTCCCACCCTTCATCTGAAGAGTGTCAAAGTGGTCGATCTGATTCCACCATCGATCGATCCTACTCTCCCACTAGAGATTAAACCTGATTCTTACCATGTTTTTCTCATTGAAATAGGATCTACCGTGCCAGGGGGCATTCCTCCTTCTTATGCAAAAACCCTTCCAAGTAATGAGGCTATCCTTTTTGATTGGGGTGTGCTAACTGGACCTTGTCTTCCCTCTCACATGCCTTTCAATATTACAGTAAAAGTGTGTGGTCTGGACATTCATCATGCACTGATAGATGAAGATTCATTCGTTAGTATTTTGTACTCTATTTCTTGGAAAGATTTGGGTTATCCTCAGCTTGTGTCGGTTACCCAGACTCTGTTCACTTTTAACAGAAGAACCAGTCACCCTTTAGGGATCCTTCTTGAGTTTCCCATAACTTTCGTAGGGAAAACTGTCTTTATTGATGTTATGGTAGTCTAGGACCCCTTCAATTTCGATTTACTCCTTGGGAGAGATTATGTCTATGCCATGAAAGCTATTGTGTCCACTCTTTTCCGTGTGATATATTTCCTGCATGATGGAATAATGGTGACTATTGATCAACTTTCGTTTGTTGGCCCTGACTTGACCATCAACCCAATAACCTCCCTAACCACATCTTATATGGAGTTGGTATCACCCCTGTCATAGGTCAATTATGTGGTGTTGTCTCCCATGACTTCAAATTTTGATGATTTGGATCCGGTAGTTGACATAGTGATCTCTTCGGTAGGGCTATTGGAGCCTGATCTCCTTACTCCTGTCGTGACCCTTGACATGTGTTCCTTCCAGAGCATTGTTCTTCCATCCAATGAAGATCTCTTGGAAGCCATGACCGAGTTTTGTCCCTTGACATGGTGTCCTTCCAGAGAGTTATCCTCTTGGAATCCATGATCAAGAAGAGGCCACAAGCATAATTTCTCTTCTCTATGGCAATCTTGTTAAAAAATGAAATAGAGGTTATGAACATCGTTTTCCTTTCTGTAGCAAGCTCATTAAAAAATGAAACAAAGGCCATGAGCATAGTTTTTTCTTTTCTGTAGCAAGCTCGTTAAAAAATGAAGCAAAAATATGGGGATTGAACCCAGATGCTTGAGCATAGTTCCTTTCCTATGTTAAGCTCATTAAAAAATGAAAAAGTCACCTCTCATGTTAGGTCGAGTCTTTCACTAGATCTCATAGATGTTGAGTCGAGTCTTTCATTAGGTCTCATATTTGAACCTTCATTTCATCCACCCTTATCCTTTTTCTCCATCTAGTACAGAAATTGGTGACAACCTCAAAGTCAGTGAATGAATTGAAGCTTGGGGGGGCATGTCTCCAGCCTTTGATGATCATTCTGGAGTTAATCCACTAGCCTTTCAAGCTGGGGGAATACCAAGCTTAGTATTTTTTGTTTCTCGCACTCGTAAAAACATGAGAACATAACCGAGTATACTTTTATGACTTTTTCAGACTCGTAAAGGTTATACAAAAAGGAACCCCTTGGATTCGTATTTAATCTCTTTTCAGACTCTCTAAACATGAAAATATTGTTGAGTGATCTTGATTCCTTTCCCACTCGTTAAAAGGTTTGAAAGGTCATCTTTCAAGTGATAATTTATCTATTTTTCAGGCTCGCAAGACTAATATTACAAAAAAGGACCACATTGGAGTCATCTTTAAGTCATTTTCAGACTCTATAAATATGAAAAACAACCGCTTTTACCTTCTCTGGACTCGTTAAAACAATCATACATTGAAGGGCCCATATGGGATCGAACCCTTACTTCTTCCAGTTTGTTAAACAAAGGAAGGGGAACTTACCGAAGGTGATTTATATCGAGCATGTGTTACCCTCCTCGACTTCGTTAAACTAGAAAGAGGTACTTGTCTATCTGGATGGGGGGGAAAATTGAAAGAAACAAGCCAAGTAGTTTTTTAGAAGTTTACTAATGACCTTACAGTCGCCCCTGAACACGCCATTTTATCTTTTCATGCATTTCAGTCCGCTGAACCTCTGCATTGAACCAATCCTTTGAGTTTCATTACTCCTTTGGGTCACTTGACGTAAGTCACAGTATCCATTGCATTATCAAGTTTTGGTCCCCATCAAGTTTCTTCTGTCATGCCTCAGTGTTCAAGGGAACTATCTTCCTCGAGAGTCAGCCATAAAAAATATCCTGTTTCAATACTTGTGTCAGTCCATGTTCATTTGATCCACCAATTACATCTATGTTTCTATTTCATGTCATTGATGGGGGATACATCAAGGCCCTCCTTCGACGAGTCTATTCCTGTCAACTTCAGCACATTATCTAGGATCTAGACTTAGAAACCGGTTAATACTTTGGCACCTGCATGCCTCAATGGCAGGCCTCCTCACATATGAAAATAGGTTTACATCATTGTCCTCTGATCAAATGATTACATGGATGTTCGAATTCATCTCATCTATTCACATTCACTAGAATGCACTAGGGTACCTTGGGAATCATTGACATCAATGGTGATTTTCCTTGCGCTTGTCAACGGTTTACATCATTGAAAGGTAATCAAGTGGTTTCTGCCATGTTCAACATCAGGACATCTATTCACGTGGTTAGATTCGTACTACATAAGGATTGGTAAGAATACCTTGGGTTGAGTCATTCACTCAGACATATACTTTACCTAGGTTGTGACAGAGTTTCTCTTGAATATTGACACATATACTGTCACATAGATCCACTTTGTATTGGTCCATGGCTATGTCTTGTCATCTCGTAGATCCACAGTGTATTTTTCATGGCTACGATCAGTTCATGTCATGGAAGTATATATCCACATTATATGTTTAGTGGCTATACCTTTCTGTTAATATAATTATGGATCTGCAGTGTATTCTATGGCGGCCATACTTGAAAAGTCTTTATCACTCAAGCATATGTATGTCTGCCTTGGGTTTGAAACATGTCCTAATATTTGTTTGATGGTTGTGTGAAAATTTTTCTAGGTTCTCTGCGTCCCTACCATTTCTCTAAAAAGTCTACAAAGTACTTCAATCCTCATCGTCTTCTGACTTCGCACTTTGGGGGGAAATCTGTTACACATCAAAATTAATCACTTCAATAGTGTCGCAAGTGTCGTCATTAAAAGTGTTGTAAGTGTCGCATCTTGTCTGCAAGTGTCGCAAACATCAAACTTCCATATTTCCTATGTCGTGCCTCTAATGACATCATAAGGAAACTTAAGACACCTCAAAGACTAGTTTTGAAGAGGATAAATCAATTGATAAGGAGTACAAGCCTTTTGCCACTGAAAAAGACACTCAAAAGTCAAATTTGGAAAGTAGCGCTCCCCTACATACTGTCGGGGAGCGCTGGTGCTCTGAACCCTCTTCCAGGGGAGAGTTCCAACACTCTGTGCCCCTTTTGAGGGAGCACTGGCCTTTTTTGGGTGAAATTTGGTTTGTTGGAGGAAATTAGGGAAGAATCCCCTCAATCTCTGAAGTTGTTGGATTCGAATATGAGTTCAAGACATGATCTTAGGGAAGATCCACAACTGAAGGAGAGGAATCCTCAACTTATCCCAAATATCTCTCAAGTGGTTGGGTCTCTCCAATCTTATATAAGGAGGCCTTCTCATGGTGACAGGTACATGACAAGATTGGAGGTATGAAACCTATGATCTCATAGGCAACATACAGTAGATGGAGATTGATAATTACACCAAACTTATGATCCCATAAGTGAGATTCCATTGAAGCATAATCAGTGTAGATTAATTGAGCAAAGGGGTTGGACAAGGAGAGCTGGAAGAAGTTTCTACTCCTTCATTAGAGGATTGTAAGTATGCTTCATTTGTTCTCATTAATATACATACATGCTTGGCTTGTTTCTTTCAAGTTTATGTTTTTTCCACATGAACTTTTCTTCATTAGATAGATCTGTATTTGAGATAATCTCTGTAGAATAGGAAGCTTGTTGTATCTTTGTTTGTTTTATAGGACCTATCGAGGAGCTTGGGATTGAAGCTCAACTTGGACTTTGCGAGGACAAACACCATTTAAAAAGGTACACTTTTCTTCTTCCTCTTCATTCATTAGCTTAATTATATCTAAAAGGATGTCAGTGATCAATGATAGCACCCTTTCTGTCTTGGTTTTAGGGGTCTAGATACCAAGAGGGAGTCCACTTGTTTGTAGGAGGATTCACCTATAGCACTTCTTCTTCATATTTTGGGGAAAGAGGGTCAACAACCACATTTTATTTTCCTTTCTTGTAAATGATCTCATAATCATATCCGAATAGCTCAGTTACCCATTTTTGTTTCTTCAGGGAGGAAATTATTTGTTCTAGAAAATACATAATGCTCTGGTGATCCGTTATAATCTAGAATCATTTCCCCAATATATAAGGATGCTAGAGATCTACTGCATGAAAAATATCGAACATTTTCTTTTCATAGATTAATTGTCGCAAATATATTTCTAAAAGTTTTTTTGGGTGAAGGCCAAAGGCCTACCCTATTCCATGAGGACATCCCCAATTCCTTTTCTGGAAGCATCATATTCCAAGAGAAAGGTCTTGGTGAAGTCTGGAAGAGCCAGGAATGGCATCATGGACATAGCCTCTTTCAAGGCATGGAAAGATTAATTAGCTACTGGAGTCCAGTTGAAGGAATTTTGTTTAAGGATATTCATGAGAGGTGCTGCAATTTTTCTTAACAAACTTGCGATAATAACCCCTTAAACCTATAAATCCACGAAAACTCTTAAGAGTTTTAGGGAAAGGTCAATCCTGCATAGCTTCAATTTTCTTAGGATCCATCCTTACACCATCCTTTCCAACAATATGACCCAAATACTCCACTTCTAAAGCTCCAAAGGAACATTTAGATTGTTTGAGGAAAATTTTGTGCTAAGAGAGGAGATGCAGAACTTGATCCACAAGGGCAAGATGGGTTGTCCAAGTTTTCCTATAGATGAGAATATCATCAAAGAAAACTATGAAAAAATGATAGAGAAAAGGATGGAAGACACGATTCATGAGAATTTGGAAGGTTGATGGGGCATTACAAAGGCCAAAATGAATGGCCAAGAAATCATAGTGACCCTCATGAGTTCTAAATGAATTCTTGGGAATATCTTCTTCTTTCATACAAATATGGTTGTAGCTAGATTGGAGATCAAATTTCATAAAGTATTGGGCACTACTCAATTCATCCAAGAGGTCACCAATGACAGGAATGGAAAACATTTCTTTGATGGTGATTTTATTGAGGGCACAAAATTTTGGACACATATGCCAAGTAACTTCTTTCTTGAGTAATATGACCATAGGAGAAGAATAGGGGCTGGTACTAGGACAAATAACACTTGCTTCAAGAAATTGTTGCATGATTTAATCAATTTCATTCTTTTGGGAAAAGGGATGACAATAAGGGTGAACATTGGGAGGGAGACTTCCAGGGATAAGTGGAATGGAAAAATCATTAACACCACGGGAAGGGGGAAGTCCCTCACAAGTGGAAAAAACATCTTGGTGTTTGGATATGAGACATTGGAGGTTAGGATGCACAAAGGGTGTCTCAACTGCTTGAATAGAATGTAGTTGGGAAATAATAACCGAATGACCTTTTTTGAAAATATTTTCCATGTGATGGGAATCAATGATCTCAGGGGAACCTGTTGTAATGCCTTGGAAGAGATATTGTTGTCAATCCTATTGGAATTTCATGGTCAATTCCCTAAAATATATGAGAATGGGGCCCAAAGTGCGTAACCATTCAACACCTAGAACAATGTCACAACCACTCATATTGATGAAAAACATATGATATTTCAGGTGGTACTTCCCAATTTGAAGACGTACATTTTCACAACACTCACCACATTTCATGGAATTCCCATTAACTATCATGATTTGAAAATTGTTGACAAAACAAATATAGTAATTTTGATTTCCTCATAAATGTGGCAATGAATAAAATTATGGGTGCTTCCACTCTCAACAAGGATGATTAAATTCCTATGCTTAATACAACCAATGAGCTTGAGATTTTGAGGAGTAGAGAAGCCCACGAAGGCATGTAATGTAATCAATGGTTTAAATTATGGTGGTTCATCAAGCGAAGTAGTAACATCGGGAAGGGTTATCTCTTTAACAAGATATATTGCAACTTCCTATTTAGAAAAATCCTCTGAAATGACCATAAAAATCGTTTGTTCCTTACACTTGTGCCCAGGAAAATATTTTTCATCACATATATAGAAAATACCTTTGAGTTGGTGTTCAACTGTTTCTTCCCTTGTTAAATTTTGTACCTTGAGAGGAGTGTCCCAAGGGGAAAGTGGGTTGGGTTTAGGGAGGGGAACAAAAGTCAGTTTTCTACTCTAGTCCAAAATGACATGTTGTTCTTCCTTGAAACCCTTAGTTTCTTCCAACCAATTCGATAGGTGAGCCTTGATGACATGGGAATGAATTTCATGCTTGAGGCCACTGATAAATCAGTCTCTGAAGAAAGCATATTCCATTCCCTCCATTAGGAAATCCAAGTGCTCATAGGCAACGATAAAATCTTCTACTGTGCTAGATCATTTCAGCTTGGTCTTACATGCTAAATGGTGGGTGTCTGTGTCAAAGTATTCATACAAATCAACAACAAAATGTGACCAAACAACATACCCTTAGCTTGCATTGCAATTCCATTTCCATTATTTCCATCTTTCCGGATCAAAATAGAGAATTCCATAATGAAGCTTGGTTAACTCATCAGTGATACCATGTAGGGAGAAAAAATGTTCCATTTGAGTAACCAATCCTTGTGGTTATGATCCATTAAATTTGTTGACATCGAATATGGGAAGACGTGGGTCACAAGGTAGGTAGTTGGAATGAGAGGGGAGAGGTTGATTGGAGTCAACACCTTTATTATAGAGAGTGGGGTCATAGGAGGAGGTAGCTTGGAATTTGGTCATGAATTGGTGGAGTGTAGAATGGACTACATTAATTTGGCCACTTAGTTGGTCTTTGACTTCACCAATGGTGCTCTGGAGCTAGTCTTAGATGATGTCTATTTTTTCATGAATGACCATAATGTCCTTTTTTATTCTATCCTAAAGGGAAGCCAGATCAGTACTCAAATTTTGATTGGTTTATTTTTGGTGGGTGGGAACCATGATCGAAAGAGGGGTGGGTCCATGGGGTCAAAGAAAGAGTTGAAAACCATATGCATGACACTGATCATGGTGAAGAGGGAAATCATTGTTATTAGGATGAAAAGAGGAATCACTATGATCATGAAAAAAAGAGGACGAAAAAAGGATGAAAAATGATAGGATCATTGCGATCAGGATGAAAAGAGGAATGCAATGGGCTAGGTCGGGAGGAGGTAGCTTGGAATTTGGTCATGAATTGGTGGAGTGTAGAATGGACTAAATTAATTTGGCCACTTAGTTGGTCTTTGACTTCACCAATGGTTCTCTGGAGCTAGTCTTAGATGATGTCTATTTTTTCATGAATGACCATAATGTCCTTTTTTATTCTATCCTAAAGGGAAGCCAGATCAGTACTCAAATTTTGATTGGTTTATTTTTGGTGGTAGAACCATGATGGAAAGCAGGGTGGGTCCATGGGGTCAAAGAAAGAGTTGAAAACCATATGCATGACACTGATCATGGTGAAGAGGGAAATCATTGTTATTAGGATGAAAAGAGGAATCACTATGATCATGAAAAAGAGGACTTAAAAAGGATGAAAAATGATAGGATCATTGCGATCGGGACAAAAAGAGGAATGCAATGGGCTAAATCTCAAATAAGAGCGCATGAAGGTCTCTATTAATTTTTCTCCATTGAGCAATTCAATCTAAATAATACGGCTGGTCGTAAAGGCCCAAATTATTAATAGGAAAATGTATAGTAATTCTTGGCCAACTAAATGCGTGGTGTAAAGCTGTAAGAAAAATAGATATTGTCCGGTCTGTTATGTTTCCATCCCTAGGGTTAAGGTATTTAGGGTTTCCTATAGACAAGGGTTTTCCCTATGCTATATCTTTCTGATATAACGTATGGGTCCAACATTATTACTTGGCCCAATATCTCATGTTACTAATTAAAGAGGCTAAACCATGCCCTTATCCATACCGCTGAATACCCGTGTACTAGATAGTATCTTCCCAAGTGTTGCTACTGAACCATAGAAGTCAAGCATCTGGACATTTATCTATGGATGGATTTAGAAGTGTTAGATAAAAAAGAATCGCGGGATAAACAAAAAATAAGACAAATGCATAAATAAAACACACGTATGATACACAATACAATAGAGACAATAATGGTTCAACCAAGTGTGGGTTATGTCCACTAGAGAAATTGCCATGCCATTTTTTTATCCAAATAAAGGATACAACCTATAGCAATAACCACAACTATAACTTCATCTTCTCTCACAATATCCTCTCTCGTATCACAATATTTGTTGGAAGATTGATTGTTGTCATTGATGTCAACCCTAGTCATGGGTTTTGGACCGCAAGATTGATAAAGGTATTTGGAAATGAAGGAAAATGCACATGCATTACACAACACCCATGAATGGATAGTATACATCATGTCATTGATGGTATGTGGCATGTATCACATGGATCCTCATGGTTGAGGAGAAATGAATTTCCTTAACATTTACAAAGTGAATTGAAAAGGAAGTACATGTATAGCCTTGTGAAAATAATTAAAGAAAATAATTACAAAATAAGAAAGTGTCAGGTCGGCCCTAATGTTAAAAGGAAGTGACATAAATAGTATAAATAAATATTATTATACATTTATTTGATACAATTCAAATTTCAGAGGGAAGAAAAAGTAAAAGAAGGCCGGATGTCAAGGGAGGATGAAGTCTTTTGGTGATGTGTTCTAAGGTATGTTATTTTCAGGTCATCTTACCATTTTTGCTATAATTTTTTTTCTAGAATGATTTAGATGGTGAAATCGCTATGGTATTGATAAGACATATCAAGGTACCTCTGGTAAAAATTTTAGCTCTTGATTCGCTATAATTATGGAGATACACTCTGTGGAATATAGGGTTTGTGACCAGTCCTGAAACTAGTCAATAAATAGGTGTTCTGGGTAAAACAGTCATAACGTTTTCATACAGACTCCACATGTAATGGGACCACTTCCATTGGAAATATTATGGACTTTAGTTTCTTTTGTGTGAGTTTCAAAATCAGATGTTAAATATTGAGCTCGGGGCATGCTGTACAAGTTGGGTCTTCTGAACAGACCAGAATTGAATAAAGTCTACCATTCTTTCTATAACCTCTTTTTGGGGAGGATTCAAGGAGTGAAAAT
>SNQJ01S0148327.1:11809-21819 GCA_010110895.2 Picea sitchensis | reverse complement strand
GCAACACTTTTCTCCTTTAGATCTGTACTTTGAAGCTAGCCGTTTTGCCAAGAGTATTTAGAGAAAGAGGAAGGAGCATGAGGCCTTGCTTAAGCAATACCGAAATGAGCCTCCTTCCCTTAGGGTTTTGATTCTAGGACCCTGCCATTGCAGCACCATAGAACCTAACCTTCTAGTCTTTAAATTTTAATCCTCCTGAGATACTTTTGCCCTTACTTTGACTCCATTTACCCTAAGACACTGGTATTCTTTCCAACGTTGAGCTTGAAGTGTGCTAATTCATCTTTTAAAACTTTAAATTTTTGAAACCCTAACTAACCCTAACGATACTAACTAGGGCTGACGTCATACTTGACGCAGCAACCCTTCTAACTCAACAATTAATGATGACGTCATGCCTTTATTGAGCTATTGTTGATAGAAAATACTATTGGCTTGGTCATCCTGTGATAGATATTGATGAATTGGTAATTTTCAGTGGCTAATTAGTGAAACATTGAACCCATCTTATCTGTTATTTTGCTTATTGAATGAAATCAGATAACTAAAAAGTACTAACCCTTTGAATTTATAACTTGCAAATATACATATAGTGCTGTTATTGTCTTTTTCCGGGCAGGTGTTCTCAACAGGGAATTCATTTCTTTATTGGCTGATTAGCCGGAATATCTGATACTGGTGGTAACCTGCGAGGAGGGATAATCTTAACTTTTGACCTTTTACTCTTTGCCTCTTCAAACCCCAGGTTACCGGGGACGTCTCCCCTGGGCTAACGTCCCTAAACAGAAAGAGCCCCCCATCGAGGTGACAGTGGGTGGGGAAGGTTCCTGTTACGTCAGTTTGACCCTTATCCTTTAGCCATTTGACCTAGAATACAAACTGCGCGATAACAAGGCCATGTTAGCAGGTAACAAATAAAGTTATAGAGGTGTCCATATTATCTCTTGTCTCTAAGGGTATAATATATTCCATTCTCATGTGGAACTCATAAAGCTTAGGCCTTTTGCTTACAATAATTCATTTTTTACATATAGATATATTATGGTAGTAGATTGATAAATGGTGCAAAGTAGTGCTCAAAATAAGTAATTAATGATTTTAGAGGAAGGTCATTAAAGTTAGTGGTTTATCTACAATTATCTTCACTCTATTTTTTTCAAATATTAACACTATAATTCTTCAATAGGCTGTAGCTAGTGAAGGCGGCACTGATGATGCTAAAAGGAGGGGGGATGCTTTTGCTCGTGCATTTCGTGCTCACCTTGCAAGGTATGTGGTGTGATACTTGTTTATGGTATTAAAATTACTATCATGAGTAGTAATTTGTCATTCATTGTAAGTTGGCATGCATTTGTGGGTAAAGACCAAAGTAGCGAGATGAATCTCGTGTTAACTTATTATCCAATCTTGGATGCATCAAAATTTTTTGCTATAATAACCATAGTAGTAGTATATTTATTTTATGGTTTGCATAACTTGAATTTGTCTTTACATGTAATCTTGGCAATGGATAGTGATGGTATAAAATAATGTTTTTTGAAGTTTGAACTAATAAAGTATTGTTTATTTATTTAACTACACTGCTATGCTAATCAATAATTAGGTTAATGGAGGAACCTGCAGCTTATGGAAAGTTGGGCTTGGCCAACCTATTGGAGCTGAGGGAGGAATGTTTGAGAGAATTTCACTTCTCAGATGCATATAAAACAATTAAACAAAGGTCGATCTTTTTTTGCTTATAGTAAAATATATTTATTCAAATTAGTTTCTCTCCGAGTTGTTATGTCAAATGATCAATTTGTATGTCATATTGCATATTGAAATCTTATAGTTGATGATTGAGGTGTTGTTTTTCATTTTTTTATAGATAAATAGTTCAATTTGGCATGAGATCAATTTTAATGAATGAAGTATGATTAGTATATCGACTATAGCTTGTTTTGTAATTAGTCCATGGATGAAAGCGTTTAGGGTTTTATGTTGCTGTTTGTGTTCTAAAAGTTGTATTACATGTATTTTATTTGTCTCATTCTTCTTAATATCATAGTTGATGCTGGGTGTTGAGATTTGTGGGATTTTCTTGAGTACTTAGGATATAGAATAAATATATAATGGGAATCATCCGTAAGTACTCATCATATCTAATTAAGGGAGGATATGTGACAAATTAGGAAAGGGAGGGCACACACATCTATGCATGAAGGACATCACACACAAACTTTTAAAGTGAAATCTTATCACCCCAAGAAACACTATAGGATCATGTAACTAGCTTGTTGAGAATGGATGTTGCCATTTTGGATATTCATGTTAGTGCCCAATTTTTCATAGTGTGTTCTATGTCAATCTATGTTGCATGCAATTTTCCTACCCAAGTTGCATACTTTGGAAATACAAGAAGAAACTTAGTTATAACCTATGAGGTGTGGGTGTTACATTCACAACGCACTCATATACATGAATGCAAAGTAGTGTTGGAAAATTGTACTCAACATAATGTTCATGACTCGACAAAACCCAATGAATTGAAAACAACTCAAAATACAAGAAATTTTGTACAAAAAGATAATAACATTTCCAATCCATAATTCTATAAACCAGCAATTTATCCATCAATTCATCTCATCAAATATGATAATATACAATTTGATACTTGACATTTGTCTTAAAAATTGAAACATAATTCAAACAACTTGCAATCCATCAAATAGCCCCAAGTTCACAATTCAATGACATAAATCATGATATAATCAGAAATTCAAAATAGACATTGTCTAGACTCTTGAGTCTCATTTAAAAGGATGCCTAGTGTTGCCGTCCTAATACACACCTTCAATCATGGAGAAGTCTCCAACCCACTTGGTGTGTCCTTGGAGGCACAAACCTAAGTCTAGACCCACTGTCACCTCAATCTAGACTCCTTCCATCTAGGCTCACTCCTAGGGAAGCCAAGGGGGGTAGACCCTATTAAACTTTGTGAAGTTTTTGTTAATGTTCTAGGAGTTAATTGATTTTTTGATTAGGGAGACCCAACCCAATGACAAGAAGCAATGCATGGATGCAACTCTTTCAATGACAAGCAAACTTTTTACTTTACAAAAATATAAACAGACCAGTGCCTAAAGCTTATCCAATCCCAGCTTATTGAATTATGCACAAGTAAAATATATTTATACAAATTAAACTAAAATAAAGAATGGAATGACTTGCACAATGAATCAAATAATAACTTTGTACTCAAACAATTGATTTTGTAAGAAATGAAGAATACTTGCAATAAAAATAAAGAATGCTTAGGAAATGTAAATATTCACATAAAAAGAACTTGCTGAAAATGAAAGAATGAAAGTACTTGAAAATGAGTTTCTTAAAAGGAAATTGCAAGGAAATGTAAAGTGAATGTATTGCAATGTATGTAGGTTACTTTTAATAGATTTTATGTCTCTCTTTGAATTAAGGGGGAATTAAGTGTGAAAGTTGCAAACCTGCACTATGTTACTACCCCAAATCCTTATCCCTTCAACCAAGAGGAAGTGTTGTGCTTCCTTTCAAATCCTCTTCTCTTTTGTTATCAGACTTGAAACTTGATGTATTTTGGAACTTTTTGTCCAATGGATGGTTGTTTTATTACTCAAATTTCATGTTTGATGTAATATATGGCTGTAAGAAGTTGATGAAAGTGTTATTGTGGCTCTTTTGTGCAGTTCATGTTGCTATTACATATATATCATCTGTTTTTGGTTGATAATCGTTGTTGTTTGGTGGTTTTATCACATCTTCTTCCTTTACTTTCAAGTTCCGTTTGTTACCTAGAATCCATAGCTCCAGGACAAGGCATTAGGTCTTGCTTGGATTCTCCCATGTTATCTTAAAAACTCCAAAACGTTTCATTCCTCTAACCCGATTCTTAGATTTTCTCTAAAGTACAGGTCATTGGTCTTATTTTAGGGTTCCCCCCTTTGTGCTAGAGGAGAGACGATCTAAAGTGAGGTGTGTTACCCTCCAAGTTGCACTAGGATGGACTCGTTGTTGAGCCGCCAAAGTTGAACAAGTGACTTGTTCAAATTCAGAGTTCATAAGTCTAGCCGGCCACCATGGCCCCTTTTTTACACATTTCCATGCCCCCCATGGGGAATTGTAATAAGATGTGCTAGCATGATGAACTTTGTGAAAGGCTTAGCTCCCTACTACTTAATCACGAGTGCATACTTGTTAATTATATCTTGCTTGAAATTTTTTAAGCGAGTTATAATTTCTAAGTTTTTTCACTCACTACCTCCAAAGATGGAGTAGGATGTCTAAGTCTAGTGTCTAATGTATATTACCATGCTAGTCATCATTTTTGAGTCATATGGAAACTATGCTAAGTCCCCCTTAGGTTTTTTGTTAATGTTTTCTGCAAATAAAAAATTTCCCGCAAAATCAGGATATTTTAATTGTAATTGATAAGTTGAATAAGTAGTACTAGGAGGCATTGTATGCCTTGGGGATATTTGTTTTCACACTCAGAATACTCACTTTACTTGAGTATTACCTTTTTGAGGGAAAATAGTGATTATTTAATCACTTAAAGTCATTTCTCTCAAAAAATGTCAAGTAAAAGACAAAAATCATCAAATGCTATTTTTGTGGGAACATGTTTCAAACATGTTTTTAGTCAACTCTTCCTCTCTCTCTGTTCACTGTCACTTAATGACACTTGAGGTGAGTTGGAGGAGTTCGTGAAGAGATGTGACACATTGGTGAAGATCCCAATGTGTGGTGCACACCTCCTTAGTGAGATGGTGCATTAAGGGAGGTGGTGAAGATCCCTTGGCTATGTGGTGCATCCTCTCGTGGAAAGTTAACTCACCTCTTGAGAGAGGTGGCTTCAATCCACTCATCCATTTGTCAGTTTTTCTTTGGGATGTGCATCCTCCCTCCTTGGGAAGTGTGCCCTTCCTCTTATATATTGAGCCTTTCTCTCCTTTGTAAAGTTAGAATTTTGGAGATTGGAGAAAGCTCCTATGCTATTGTAATCATCTTTTTGATATTGGAATAATACAAACCAAAGACCCTGTTGACCACCTATTCAACTAGGGGGTCAACTCCATGTGCCATGAAGAGATGCATCATCAGATGCTAATATGTCGAAGATAGTTTGGTTCTACTGGACAATTTTTGCCTCCAACACATATTTTTGTAAACGGAATTTCCGCACCCTTGCGTGGGTTAATAATGTAATAGGTCTGCATGGGTCATATTTAGGTTAGTTACCTTGGGATTTCTTCATTAGGAGAGTTCCTTTCATCGAGGGTTTTTTATCCTCAGGTTATTAATTGGGCTTTTCAGTCTTATTAATTTCCCTTCAGTTTTTCCCTCCCACCAGCAATAATTCCTCCAAAGTGGTGAAAGGCATTCTAATGGGATTATCTTCTGGTAGATATTGTTTAGGAATGATGTAAATGACCATGTATGATATCTTAGAAAGTTTCGTGGAATTCCGTCGAGTCTAGATAGATTTTTTTTAATTAATTAAATTAATTAAATTTTCTTGAGGCTGGAAGTTTAATTATTTAATTAATTAATTATTTTTGAGCAAATATTGTAAAAACTAGGTCTTTGGGCTTTTGCTAGGGGTATTTGTGCTCAAAAGAAATGGAATGAGACCCCCTACACCCTTGAATCGAGTTTCAGCTCGGTCGGACAACTTTTGGTAGGTGTTTGTCCACCAGGAGTCTCAGCGAGTCAAAACAACAATTTTAATTGCTAAGTCATGACATAGGTAAAATGTCATTTTTGTAATTTATAAGCAAATGGATGAAAGTAATGATGGAAAAGGTGAGAGAGATTTTTCGTAACCTTTCGTAACCTTTTCCAACCCTCACATCACCCCCTCACCTAGCCATTAAGCAAAAACGCCACTTTTCCTAGAGTGGTGTGCCTCCCTTCTAGAAAGTCTCCAAAAAGTGGAAAAATAATAAAAACATTAATGAGAGACTTATTAAATTCCTTGGTTTGCCTCCCTAGACCCTACAACTCATCATTTAACTTGTCAAAGCCTTGCCAACTCACTCTAACTCATTTCCACTTCATCCATCCATGCCAAAACCCTAAAAGTGACTTTTCTTTGATGTGTGACACTTGTAACTCATCCAAGAGGGGTAGCTTTGCCTTCCCAAGTATAAATAGAACCCCTCCCTCACTCATTTACACACATATCTTGAGCTATTGTTATGCTATTGGATTTCCCCCTCATCAAACTCTCTCTCTTGTTCATTGTGTTTCCTTCTATTTTGCTCTTGAGAGTGTTGGAGCAACATGTTGCTGCAAGACTCTCCTCTTGAGTAATAGAAAGGCTTTGGAGGATTTGAAGAAACAAAGAGTATTTTTGTTGCTTCTTGCTACTATTGAGGTGATCTTTTTCTATTTTTTTCTCTCATTCTTGCTTCAAGTTTATAGATCTAGAGTAGAAGCTCCAAGCAAAGTATTTTGTTTGGATAGATTTGTGGTAGTATTATCATTGATCTAGTGAAGTGTTTATTTGGTTATTGCAAAGTATTTTGTTTTACCATCTAGATCTACTCACATTCTATCTTTTTTTGTAGTTTTTCTCACAACTTTTGTAGGTTTACCTCTAGGGTTTTATTGGGCTAGCCTCAAGGAAGAGTCTACTCTTAAAACCTACCTAAACTCCATTGCTTTTCAGATCTGATTTCTTTACTCATTCCTTCCATATTTTAGTTTGCTAACAATCATAGATAGGTCACATTAAATCTACTTTTATTGGGATACTTGTATGTGAAAAATTTCTGCATAAAAACATAAATTTTTCTTGACTTGTGGTGTTTTGTGTAGCATTTCCAGCAAGCAATAGCTTGCTGGTTTTTGCAGGTTCTTACCAGGTATAATGGTTATGCTGCCCACTTTCGGTCATACAACACCTCAAGAACTTCTTCATTGATTGGGTAACGAAGACTCACCCTTTCCCTTATCTTTCTAGCATTTCTAAAGTCATTCTCTTGTTTCAAAACCCTCTTTGGCACAACAAAGGTAGGCTTGCCTCCACCTTGTGCCATTGTGAGTGGTTAGTTTCTTGTTTTTCATTTCAAGTCTTCTTCTTCATTGTTGCCTACACCTTGGGTGAGACATCCTCAATATCGTATGGCTAGATGAGTAATGTGTTTATGATTTGCTTATGCTCACATGGTTGAAATCTTCTAGAAGTAGATCTCACATTCACATAACTAATCTTAGCTTAAGCCCTTGGGGCATAATCTTACTTACATGCTATAATCTTTCAAGTTTCATAACACATGTTCTAATGCAATATCACATGGTTTGATGCAATGATGGTGGTTTAAGAAATAATCCTTTTAACTTGCAAATAACTTATCTTTAAGGCCATTTGCCATCATCTAAGTTTGAAATATATGTGGGGCATGTTCATGGTGTAGGGACACACTCTTATTTCAGCAAGTACTTTTCATCTCTTAGCACTTTTTTCTTAATGCAATAACACTCATAGTTAAGTGGTGATGAGCTAAGTGGTGATGAGCTAAAGTGGTGATGAGCTAATAACATGGGAAATGGTCCAGATTGCTGATGTATCATAGACATCGACTTCCCATTGTGGTTAACATGGGGAGTGGTCTAGGGCAGTCTCTCTTCTTGAGGGTTACTCAAGAAGACTGGGCCGTCTCGCCGGACAATGATTTCTCATTGTGGTTAACATGAGGAATGGTTCGTTTTGGAGGTTGATACAGGACAATCTTTTCCTTGTGTGGTTAACAGAGGAAATGGTCCGGACAGTCATTCCTTAGGGTTTATACATTCTCTCCAGGGTGCACTTTGAGTAGTGTAGGAGGAATGGCCCAGGGTGGGGAATGGTCCAGGCTCAATAATTAGGGACAAACATTCCTTAGGGTTTATACATTCTCTCCAAGGTGCACTTTGATTAGTGTAGGAAGAATGGCCCAGGGTGGGGAATGGTCCAGGCTCAGAAATCAAAACAATTATTCTTCCTTGCTTGAGAAGAATAGTCCAGACAACTCATCATTGATGTTTTACCTTTTTGAGGGAAGATATTCTTTCAGATCTCACAGATGTGAGTGAAAGATTAGCCCAGATGGTTCAGTTTATATCATAACATTGTTTCTGTGCAGGTTGATATCAGATGATTGTTATGAAGATTGCATGACAGTAGATGTATACTACTGTGGTGGATGTGTTCCACTATTTGTGACTATACGTTACTGATCAAGTACTTGTGTGCTACTTGGTGTGGTAGTGTACCACTGGATTGTAGTTATGTACTACTATGGATAGACACAGTTGTGTTCTATTTTGTTCTGATTGCCTTGAAGACTATCATCAGTTTATTGGAAATAAATTATCAGCCAGATGAATAATGAACAGAGATTTTCCAGATAGAAAATGGTTCAGAACATTTGCTCTTCTAGATTAGAAGAATGGCTCTTGTATCACTCTGTGGAGTGAGCATCATGTCTGATTACTCAGATAGAGTATGGTTTCGAGAGATGATGCAGCTGATGATGATGATGGTGCTCATGATCTAGTCTATATAACTATGTTGATGCTACCAAGTGAATGATATGTTTTGTGCTCAAGACCATTACCTGTAATACCTCCCTAGCTAGGAGGGAGTGTTGATATTATGGTAGCTGCGGGAGGTATTTACCTCCACGTGTAAACCTAATAAGGATAGAATTCTCCGGGAAGCAAGAAGAAACCCTAATGAGTTAGCTAATAACCCTAGAAGACTTGTCGGCTCAAGAAGATAATTTATATCAGGTTATTAGCCTCCAAGAGAAGAAGTCGGCCAGAAATAATAATATATACTGAACAAACAGATACCAAGAATGAGAAGTCGGCCTAGGCAGTTAGCCAAAATTAGTATAAATACAGGAGGCCAGTTCTCATTCTGGCAGACAGTCTCAGAATTGCAGAGCAACAACTTGTGCGCACTACAGTGCCCAGTCTTGTGCGCAGGTTTGAGGAGAGCTGCCATTGCAACTGCTGCAGCTGGCAGATCATGTTTGGCTTGGACTATCTCTTGGTTAGGGTTTGGAACATCTGATCAACTCTTGCTGGTGCGCTATCCTTGGGGAAAGGTGCGCTACCCTTTGTTTGTCTATCTAGCCTAGGGTTTGCTTCCGGAGTGATTCTCTGTCAAGGTTAAGGGGCTCGGAGGGTGGCTTCGGCCTATGGTTGGGTGACAATAGAGATATTGTCAATGGTAAAATGAGCACATCCATTATATTCTAACACATGTCATGGATGTAATGATAACGAATCTCTATGTGCTTCGACCTGTCATGGAATACAGGATTATCTTTCATATTTATGCAGCTCTGGTTGTCACAAAGGATCGTGGTTGCTTCCATCTCTAGGTCAAATAGGTTGGTCAACAACTTTCGAAGCCATATAGCTTCGCAGCTGGCAGAACATGCAACAATGTACTCTACTTCTGCTGTGCTGAGAGAAATGTTGGATTGCTTCCTACTCTGCCATGAGATCATGGCTGATCCCAAACTGAAACAACATCCTGAAGTGCTTTTCCTGTCAAAAACACTTCTTGCCCAATCTGAATCAGTGTACCCACTCAATGTGAAATCATGATCTCCATCATAACTGAGACCAAAATCTAATGTACCCTTAAGGTACCTCATCACATGTTTTGCAGCCACAAGGTGAACATGTCTGGGTTCTACCAGAAACTGACTCAAGGTGTTCACGACAAAACAAATATCTGGCCTGGTGTTCGTCAGGTACATCAACGATCCAATAATCTGTCTATACAATGTGGCATCAATCAATTCTGACGAAGTATCGACCAACAACTACAGCTTCGTTTCCATGGGTGTATTCATGGGCTTGCACTCTAACATGTCGAATCTCTTCAAGATTTTGACTGCATACTTCCCTTGGTTAAGGAATATCCTCTCTGGACTCTGCCATACCTCAAGACCTAAGAAATAGTGCATTAGGCCAAGGTCTTTCATCTCAAA
>SNQJ01S0148326.1:0-23595 GCA_010110895.2 Picea sitchensis | reverse complement strand
CATTATGTGTTTACTTTCTTATTTTTACTTAACAAATTTATTATTTAAATTAAATTAACATTTAATAAGGATTTTCTAGCGTTACATAATTAATTTACTATTTATCGTTTCCAAAATTCGTATGTATAATTGGATAAATGAGAATAAACATGTTTTGGGAGTTGTGCCATACGAGATGAAAGGTTAAAAGGGAGTGCACCACAAGGGTGGATTTTGAAGCACAAAAGCACAACACAACGCAAGAAAACCAATAGTTGTAAGAGAAAGAAAAGTAGCATATTAGTGGAAAAGAGGGAAACGTGCTTATGACCCATTAGAACTTTGGCGATAGGTAGTTATTAGGGGTTTTATCCCTAATTCTATGTATAAATATGTAAAGGGTTGGGGAATATCGGGCTACTGAAAGGAAGAAATTAGGTTGATGCTAAGAATAATAGATTGGTTTTCTCATGAGTGATGAAGTGGACCAATAAGATAGGATGACAACCTTCCTAATAGGGCACATAGCAAGTTCGATTCATCCGCAACAAGATAGAGGAGAAGTAGAAGTAATACCATGTCTAGTTTATGTCAGCGCCAGTGAGTCTTTTTGTAATATATCATATTTCCCGTATAAGTAATAATGGCAATGCCTAATTTTTATGTAAGAGTACTTAGGTCAATAAATCATGGGGAACGTTCTCTTGCATATTTGATTGTGGAGAGAATATTATAAGGAAAGGAAACATCTTTCGTTTGTTAAGATTGGCGTTATTTGTTTAAGAATACACTAAAAGAGATAATACAATTGAGGAAGTTTTTGTGTAGCCTATGTTCTCTAGTTCTGTTTTTGTGTTTCCTGCATTCTCAAGAGATAAAGACTCCCTCACACTCATATCAATTAGTATCAGAGTGTGTTCTGTTAGTGGGACCAAAAACTTCATCCACCCCAAATTTTTTTACGCTGAGAAAACAAACGTGAGGGCCGATTTCATGTTGCTGTTTAGTTGGGACAAAAGAGAGATTCCACACCAAAGGTACTAGTCTCCATCTCTGTTTCGAGACTGAGAATTTTTTCTTCAGTCAAGGGGATGCCAACATGTGGATCTCCAAACGAAAACAACCACGACCAAGGAAGGAACAAAGAGCACACCACAAAAATCATTTTTTGTTCCTCTCTGATTAAGAGCGCGTGGATGTCTCTCATTTTCTGTCTTGACCAATCCAGAACGCATTGTTTTGCAACTTGCTCATGGTGTATTCACCCAACATCCGCCCCCACTGAGAAAAGAGAACAACATATGCGTTTCCTCTCTTTTTCACTATAGCACATGTTGTTGACTAGCAAACAAATTGCCCAACATTCGCCCTCAAGCCGGATCAATTGGTTTTCATATTTAGTCTGATGCTTCTTCTTAAAGCGTGCATTTCACCATTATCAGGATTCTTTGACACCCTCTTTAGTGTCTATTCTAGGCTGCCAACCATGACGCCTCAGCGAGAATCCTTTAGTGAGGAATCCATCTTAGACACATCAAGCCTAGTGCCGGATTTGGTGCTGGATCTACAAGAACTGATTTGAATTCAACATCGAAGACCTCCAATGACCATGCAACTGGACACCCGTCCTCAATTACACAAGTTCGTTGACCAAATGAATGTCGAGATTGTGGATTCCTGGGTCTGTATCCTCTCCACTTATTTTAATACCTCACCAAAATCCTCCCAAAAATTATGTATGGTCAAGAAAATTCCCAAGAATAATGGAATTCATGTAACCAACCCCATGAAGTGAGGGAGAAAGGATCTGCAATCACTACAAACAGAACACCTTCTCGCAGAGTGTTGTTGTTTAGGAGGGAGAAAAGAGAGATTTCAAACCAAAGGTACTAGTGTGCATCTTTGTTTCGAGACTGAGCATTTTGTTCTTCAGTCAAGGGGCTATCAACATGTGGATCACCAAACCAAAATGACCACGACCAAGGAAGGAACAAAGAGCACACCACAAAAATCATTTTTTGTTCTTCTTTGCTTAAGAGAGCGTGGATGTCTCTCGTTTTCTGTCTTGACCACTCCAGAACGCATTGTTTTGCAACTTTCTCGTGGTGTATTCACCCGACATCCACCCCCACTGAGAAAAGAGAACAACGTACGTGTTTCCTCTCTTTTAGACTCTAGCACATGTTGCTGACTAGCAAACAAATTGCCCAACATTCGCCCTCAAGCCAGATCAATTGGTTTTCATACTTAGTCTCATGCTTCTTCTTAGAGCGTGAATTTCACCATTATCAGGACTCTTTGACACCCTCCTCAAGGTCTATTCTAGACTCCCATCCATGACGCCTCAACGAGAAACCTCCAGTGAGGAATCCATCTTAGACACATCAAGCCCAGTGGAAAATTTGGTGTTGGATCTACAAGAACTTATTTGAATTCAACATCGAAGACCTCCAACGACCATGCAACTGGACACCCATCCTCAATTACCCAAGTTCGTCGACCAAATGAATGATGAGACTGTGGATTCCTTGCTCTGTATCCTCTCCACTTATTTCAATACCTCACCAAAATCCTCCTAATAATGATGTACGGTCAACAAAATTCCCAAGAATAATGGAATTCATGTAACCAACCCCATGAAGTGAGGGAGAAAGGATCTGCAATCACTACAAAGAGAACACCTTCTCGAAGAGTGTTGTTGTTTTGGAGGGAGAAAAGAGAGATTGCACACCAAAGGTGGGTGAAATCATGAAGATGGGTTACACTTTTGCTTGTTTTATGAGAAAAAAACTGTATTTTCACACATTATTCAACTTCTGACATATAAAAGTATTTTTTTTATTTAGAATTTCACTTTACAGTAAAAACAAAACATGTGAAGAATTGTGTTAGCTTTCCAATGACTATTTTTCAATTTTTTTTTATCACGATTTGATATGTAAATTTGACAATTGTTTAACAGTATGTTTCTTAAACACGAAATGAATGATAATGAGTTACTTATTTCTACAACAATGTATATATTATTAAACTTATCTTTTAAAGAAACAAAATATACTGCAACAATCTACAAAGACTCTATTTTATTATGACTATTATTTGAATTTAACGGATGGATATTATAATTTCTAGAATTTTTTGAAGTTGACCAAGCTGAAAACGTTGCAGAGCTTAAATACATGTTTTTATACACCTCGTATCTATCTTAATTTTTACGTAAAACTAAAATCTAAATATACCCTTTTGAAAAGAACAGTTTAAGGATTATGAATATATTTTTTTCAAATTTTTTCACTGTATATTTTTTGAGATACCGATATTTCATTTCCATACGAATCATATTAATTTCTGGCGAAAATATTATGTGAGTTTTTAAAATTAAATAAAATTAGATAAAAATAATGAAAATGAAAACAAATTATCTGAATTGAAAGTATTCAATTTTGGAAATCGTTGTCATTTTGATAGAAAATACTCAACTGTGAGTCCATAACCTCTGAAGTTTAGCTATGCATGGGGCATTTCTCTGGTTTTTGGTTTTCAGTTACATTTCATTGTTGACCAAAAAATATATTTTCGACCCGAAAAAATAAATATTTCGTGAGAAAGAACAAAGCATCGTTAAATTAGCGGTTTCTATTTCGACGAAAGGCTGTGAGCGAAATCAATTGTCAGAAAATCTGAGAAAGCGACACATCATTTAAAGTTCTTTTTCGTAAATGGTATAAATAGGATTGCAACCCGAACAAATTTAACACAATCCATCAAATGAACAAAAATATATGAGCTTGAGGATAAGGATTTAAAATCACTTCTATTACTGAGTGTCACTATATTCTTTTCTTTTTCTTTATACCCTTTGTTCCATAGGCTTGGCTCGGAGGTCGATATCGATGCGGTAGGTTTTAAAACACTTCAACAAGTTTCAGATCATCTTTTTGGTTTTGTTGAATAAAGGTAAAATGATGTTTGTTCAAGTTTTATTGAATAACAATTTATGGGTTGAAAGATAAGTGTTGAGCATTTTTCGAGATGAAGTCTTTGTTGAACATATCATTTTCACAGATTACCATAAAAATCATGGGAAACAAAAGTTTAGGAAAGAGAAAATATGATGCACTTTCGAGATGATACGCCAAAATCAGAAAAGCAAAGGAAAGGCTTTTATCGGAGAAAGAAACAAGAACATCGCAATTATTGAGGAAATAAGCGATGAAATAATGTAGAGATTTTACCGACAAGAAGGATTCTGGTATGCATGCACGGATATGATGATTAAGCACACAACACACATTGACTCATTAGATATGTTAGAAGCTATTAAGCTCTTTTTACGTCATATAAAATTCTCTAAATGTTTAAAGTTTAAATCCGAGCCGTATCAGTAGTCTCAGGATGTTTAAAGGAAAAGTTTCCACTACTGCATTCATTTGAAAAAGTTCTTAGTCTTTACGAGGAATTAGGCCGGGGAGACTGTCTAATCCTTTTGTATAAAAGGACATTAGACTAAACGCCCTCATTTCCTTTGTAAATATAGTAATACAAAATTCAAAGTATAGAATTCAAATTAAAAATATTTTAAATAATATAATTGATTGTAATAATTAGAATTTTATGTTTTTCAAAAAACAGCAATAGATTTGTCTCATAATGTGTGGAAGAAGGCGTTGAAATCAGGGGAAGTGTCAGAAAGCGAATCACCTATAGGTATGTGTACATAAAATTTAGATTAATATAATATGAACACTCAAGTATATAATTTAGTAAATTTATTGTTCGGGTTATGTTTTTAATATAAACTTTTAAATTGAAAGTATGCGGAATCTATCAACATTGATGATGAAATATTAGAAAATGTTGATACTTGCAAATTGGAAAGAAAAAGCTAAGCATTATATAAGATATCGAACTAAGAATATATATAATACTTATTTCAAACATGAATCGATGATGTAGCTCAACTTTTACTTTCTCTATTGAAGTCAAGAAAGTTAAAAGAGCTACATCATTATTGGGTATTCAAAATTAAACCGTATTTCAAAATTTTAACAGAATGTTTTAACAAACAACTAGTGTATTAAAAAGGTTTGGAAAATCTCGAGGAAAATGTCCATTATTACGTAAAGCGTTACAAACAACAATTGTTTAGGGAAATATAAAAGATCATTGACAGACACATGGCAAAAACTTTGGGAGCGTCAAAAAAAACATTACACACAAACATAGAATATTTCGTTTCCAAATATATGAAAATGATGAGTTGGCTTGTTGGACAATGATTTCCTGAACAACCCTACAAAGATAGACTTGGAAAAAATGTTAAAGGCTGGCCGTAATTGTTGGTTGGAAGAATCTAATGTTTCACCACATACAAGGGATGTGTTAGCGTCAGAAGAATAACCCACCAAAATCAATATGAAGAACATCAAAACATATATTACCAATGACACAAATAGAGGTTGTTTAATCAATTCAAAGAAGAGCACAAAGAAGTTAAAATTTCTAACAAACCATGGTTTTTTTTTTTGTGCAACAAAAACCATGGTTTGTTAGACCCATCCATGTCTGTATGTGAAACGTGTTGTTGTCATTATCATGTGGAGTTTGAGTTGTATTATGACACTTTTTGGATTTTAGTGAAACTTTATTGCTAGATTCACCTCCTCCTTCCAAAGTTCGTGTTTTTATATCTGAAATTCTATGTGAAAGAGATGATGATTTTATTTTACAAAAAAAAAAAAAATGTTGGTGGAAAGAAATGTGATAGTTGTGGGAAATCTAAGTTTGTTTTCATTCAAAGTATCATGTGTCTGAATGATCAGTCATTTTCTAATACCTAAGAGTCAATTGGAAAAGATATGAATATTTGAAGCGACCTGACCCCATTCTTCAAATGTTATTTCCAAAAGGCGATTTGAGGGTAGATAAAATATGTTTGATAGAGTTTTGAAGAAGTTTGAGGAAGAAATGACGTAATACACCAAGCGTGCATAGAGATCGATGGAAGATCTACAATTCAAACAATCCGCGTGAGATGTTTTTCACGGGGACAATTTTTATTACGTATTTGATTTTGTAGAGAATTACACATATTTTGCATGGAAATATATACATAGTGAATATTATCATTACGATCAAGTCACTATATTTGTCCCGTTCTATATAGACATGCTCAACAAAGTCTTCAAATATACAGAAAGCACCAACGACAATAAGCATGTTATTAAAGAATATCACTTTTATATAAGTGATGACCGAACCTACGACACACACATTATGTACAACATTGTTTTGATAAATTTTATGATTCATTGAAGAACATGAAATCATACATTCGACGTGGATATGGTCCGATGGGTGTGAGGTTCAGTTCAAATACCTGCGATCATTCTATTGAGTTATGTCGTCTTCATAAAAATTAGAATTACATTGTTGGAATTTTTTTGGGACTGGTCATGGAAAAGGAGAGCATGACGGTGCAGGAGCATGTATAAAACAAGCACTTCAAAGGTATAAGATGAACCCTCATTCCAATTGATTTGAATCCGTTGAACAAGTTGTTTAATGGTGAAAAATGATGCTAATCCATGAATATATCTAATCGAAAGGGATGTGTAGCAGTGTGTAGATATATATAAATGTTGCATTATTAATGTTACCAAAGGATATATAAATTTGAATGTGATCAAATTTATATATTCAATCTTCAATCATTTTCTTGAGATATTTCAAGTTAACAGTTCTTGTCTTGTCGCGAATTTTTGGCATGTTGGAATAGAAGATGTAAAATAGATCAATGTGATATGACGCCATTACAATACATGGAACAAGAAAAATACATTCAATTAAAACAAAAGTTTTCAAAATGGGTTTTGCATTTGATAAATGAAATGACTCTTGTTTTGTTCGGTTTACATAGGCATTTCGAAATCTGAACCCAACTGCGAGAAACGAAAATGTAGGATATGTTAAATCTTGGAGACATGTTGAACTTAATGTAAAGGGAAAATGCCACTTACAAGCTTAGAGGAGATAGAATCAAATGAAAATATAGTGTCGGTTGATGGCGATAGAGTTCCCGATATCTTGTTAGAAAGGTAAAATTAAGTATGTTTAATTTTTTCAAATAACTTATAGATACATACTTGTGTGATAATCTAACGTGAATTAATTGTTGTACAATATCCAATTATTTGCAGGGAGATGTTTTTGCCCGTCGTTACTTTTGTGAACTTAACCTTGAAAAAGTGAAATATTATTTGATCGATGCGATCAAAAAGGGCCGAGGCTATTAGAAGATTTTGATGATAGCGGTTTTATATATGAAAGAGGATCCATTGTATTGAAAGTATATTTTTTTCAAAGAAACCCCATCAAACCGATACTCATGTTCACTTTCAAGACTCTCGGTCGGATGTCACAAGTTGTCAATATAGTCATTTGGTATGTGCAACACGTGTAAGTTCATAGAAGTTCAATCTAAAAAATAAAAAAAAGTTAAAAATGGAAAATGTCCAAAATTGATCATGAACGAATAGTTGAATATGGAATACCATTACATTGTTTAAACAAACTTGGCCGGTGCGGGGTGAATTGTAACCTAAAATTACGAACTTTGTTGAGATGTATACCAAGGCTTTATTGCCTCCAAAGTTTGTTTCCCAATGACAATATCATGATGTGCATCTTGAACTTGTGGAATAACTCAGTTTGTGAAATCTCTAGTTAGAAAAGATGTTTTTGGTGGTCCTCCCTAATACCACGAGATAATCTTTGTGTCCAGACATCTCTTCTATTTGATGAAACTTATGAAATTTCATTCCAAAATTCAACTATCATGTTGCACCATTCATTTGAAACTTTGTCATTTCTAGGACCCCAATACACTATTGCAAAATTAAGGTTAGGGTTTATCATTTCAAGTTGTTCTCTAATAGAAATCCTTCTTGTCAATGTTGTTCTAGTAATAATAAGTGTCTTTGAGGTTGCAGTGCCCAACCTTTTATTGGATGTCTTCTTACCTATAATTGCATTCATAATGGCTCTCAATCAACTCTATGGTCTGTGTGCCTGTTTTCTACCAACTAAGTCATATAATGACCTAATATTATTAAGTATCTGAGACATTATTTTTATCACTTTGATTAATGCCAAGAAAACATTTAATATAGGTCTAATCTCCTTTCTTCTAAATAAGCATGTGAGAAGTTGGGCTTGAAAAACTAATGATTGGGTTGAAAATATTCTTGGTACATCTTACTTGTATGGTTGACCGGGTGTCGTTAGACCATATATTCTCTCAACATCAATCCAACTATGAGAGGAGGTAATGGAAGGGTCGTTGGTATTTAACTTGGTAAATTGAATCTCCTTGATGCTCCTCCCTCTAAAAAATATCACATCATCCATTGCATTTGTGTACTTGATCTTCAACTAGATGTTCGCTCTCATCCCAAAACATCTAAGTTTTGGATATGATATTTCATGGAGTATCACATTGGGATTGAATATTCTAGCTCAAAATGTTGGATCTTTGATCTTGATCTCCTTATGTAGTAGTGTCCATGATGTTTTGTTGTTTTTCATGTGATGCTTGTTGTTGGCTATTATTCCCTATTCTTATTTTTGCATTCCTTTCTTCCTCAACAAAGCGAGGACATTTGCGAGCTGATTTATTTTTCTCTTAGAATGGCTCCCCATCTTTGCACAATTTTCTACTATATCTTGCATTCATATTATATAAAATCATCACTTAAAATTGAATAAAATATTGAATATTCATGTTAAATATAATTATTATCAGGATCAAATTCAACATACCTTATAGTTAATGAAACCAAATAAAGTGCAAGTTTATAATGTTAAGGTACAAGGATTTGCAAAGCCTTCTACTTTAATTTTAACTAATGAAAAAACTCAAATAGTTATGTGAATGAGATCTTTTTTAGAAAATGCTCTCACTTTTGGTACAACTAATGAAAAACTCAAATAATGTGAATGAAATATTTTTAATGGTTGTAGCACCTTAAAAATTCAATTTGAAGTTTTTCATGAAGCGAGTAAGAAAAAGGAAATATTTTCTCTATTTCTTTATTATTAAAGAAAATAATTTTTCTTTATAAATAATCACATGATTATTTATAAAAATCAATAGTTACTTTCTATATTGGAAACACTCTCTTTTTCATACTTGAAAACTTTTTCTTCATCCTTATAATGTATATTAAATATGACGGAAGGAATTTTTTTTTTTTTATATACTTTCACAATTTGTTCTTCTAAAACCAATTGTACCATTTTATTGGTAGAGTCATGTTTATCATATTTTTGGTAAATTTCATTCTCCACTTAGAATATACTAAGTTAAACAATTGAAAATAGTAATTTATTTTTCATTTTGTATAAGTTTTAGGTAATGTTTGAAAATATCAATAATTACCATTTCTATTAACGGTTTATCATATTTATACTACTAGTTCAGTCTTCTAGTAATTACAAAGTTTTTTAGTAATTACAAAGTTTCTTTTAGTTGTGTCTTGTTTATGTTATTAACATTATAAAAGAAAATTGTGATGGAGTCATTAATTTAGTAATACATCCTATTCATAATGCTAACAATTAACATTTCTTTAAATGAAGAAATTTTGTTCTTTACCAAGTTTATATTGTTGACTAAATATTATTCCACATGCTTAATTTAAGAATGTATAGTTAGAAAATATTGTTGACTAATTACTTGTTATATTGGAAACACTCTCTTTTGCATGTTGGCAATTTTTCCTTCACAACTTGTAACATATCAAAATGTGATAGAAAGAAAAAATTGCTGCTTTTGAATACTTGTCTGGTGTTCTTCACAAAATCGGCAATTAACATTTTATTAGTAGAGTCATGTTTATCATATTTTGGTAGTTTTTTATTCTCTATAAAATAAAGTAAATTTAACATTTGAAAATAGTAATTTATTTTCATTTGAGGTAATTTTCACTAATAATTGAAAAGATCAATAATTCCCATTTCTATCAACTAGTTCACTTTTCAATTTAACCATTGTTAGAAAATCCCTATGGTTAAAAATCATCCATTGTAACCAAAATCAAATACATATAAGGATTTTCTAACAATGGTTAAATTGAAAAAGTGATGAAAATTAACATAGAAACCTTGTCATTCAAATTCTATCATTATTGTATTCACTAAGAAGCCTTACATTTTAAGCAAAAAATATATATATACAAACACTAATAAATGATATAGAGGTCATGAAATGTATAAAAGAAAATATTACATATTATATAATTGTTAGTATTCTTCATTCACTAAAACTTATATTGAAAATTGTATCTACATTTATTTATGTATCTGTGAAACATCAATATACATGTAATATCAATATTAAAGAAGAAAATTAAGAAAAATAATTTGCCATTGCATTGAAAAGTTATATACATTTCATAATATTCAATGTGCATATAAAAGGTTCCATACATATAAAATAAAGATCTATCAACATATCATTGTAACTCTATATTATCATATAAATATTCACATAAAAAATCCCATACATATAAAATAAAAGATTGAATTCCAAACTAAAATAAATCAAATATGTACATAGAACAAATTGTCATTTTGAATTCCAAAATTATAGAAATATATATATATATAGATATACCACATTAATAAAAGTCCTGACATTATAATAAAATATGAATAGTAACAGTTATTATAAAAGTCCGACATTATAATAAAAGTTTGAATAGTAGCAGTGTAAAATACACATAAGTTCCACATCCATTTTAGGATGATAACATGGAACAAAGACATTCAACTCAAAATTACGAACTCTAATCCATCGAATATGGATGACTTCATATATGAAATTGAAACCTGCAAAAAGAACAGATTTCAAAAATGAGAAATTACAATTCAAACATGTGTGCAAAAATAATGCAATTGAAATTGTAATCAAAATAAAATTGACATCATTTTGTGATGTTTATGTTCTTGGTAAAAACAAATTACGGGTTGAGAGTTAGAGTTAGATAATAATGAAAATAAATATAAAAGCGTGTATGAAGATAATTCACAAATTTTCATCTATTAAGTCATTATTCCAAAGAAATACTTATCTCCTTGTGGATAAAGTCCAAAATCATAGAAAATCCTCCTTGTGAATGAGTCTCAAATACTAAAAGATGTAATTCTCATCCCAGGGGGTGTTATTTGATCATATTTACAGGATCATTAAAATATATTTTTATTTCTTCCATGGAATAGATGTTCTCATATAATACTAAACCATTCTTGGACAAGAAAAGGACTGCATAAACCTCCATATTAAACAATTCTTCCAAAGACTACTTATTATCTAAAAGGTTCCAAAATCTTCATTTAAATACCATTCTTCCGAAAATACTTATCTTCTCATTCTTAGATGGAATAGATGTTCTCATATAATACTACATACATTCTTGGATAAGAAAGAAAGAATTGCCAATTGAGGAAAATTTAAAAACTTTCTTTTAGGTATTAGGATAGAATATTTTCTCAAATGATCAAACATATTCAAAATTTCAAAATTAGGTGTTAATGATGATCCTAAACTCAGGTTGAACCATCTATTAAATAAGTCAGATGGATATCAGACTCCTATATAAGTTTGAGTGTACACCATTTAAGACAACGATAAACTTATATATGGGTTCTATATAATTCAAAATATTGAGAAAAGGCTAAAAATATAGAATTTGAAAAAACAAAAATTGCATAAAGTCAAGAACTTACATTTATGAATCATCCTTAATGGACTCATCATGAACATCCTTTCCTAATCGGGTTTCTTCATCAATGCCAATCTCTCTCGAACTTTTTCCTTACTCTTTCTTCTCCGCATTATCCTATATATCACATTTCAACTTTGAAAATTTAATAAATTATATTCAAGCAGGATTGTATAACACATTAAATTTAAATGATTTTAATACATTAAATGATACGTGAACTCCCACCCGCTTCAATCTCTCCAACTGAGATTTGAGACAAGCTAACCCAAGTACCAAGTGATGGAATAGATGGAATAGAGAGGCTGTGAACAATAGAACTAAGAACTAAATGGAAGATTTAACATGTTCACAATTATAGAAAAGTATAAATGTTGTTGAACTCTTATTCAAAAGAGTGGAGATTGAACAACTATTAGAAAAACATACCCGATTCAATCTATCAAAATTAAAACCTGACGAATCAAGTCCCCGATAGCTGGAGCTTCGTTTCACATATCTCCAAACTACGATTAATGGCAGGAAGAACTTGATTATTTCTATATAGAAACAAGGATATATATATCTAGAATTCAAAATAAACTAGCATAAAATCGTCCAAGAATTTTCATCGTCCTTATCTACTTGATTAGTCATCATTACGAATGAGCTAACCAACCATCCCGACAAAATTTGGCATGCTCCAAAACTTATTCTGCTGACATTACATCTAAGTCAACATCTATTTTATCAACAAATGTGGCCAGAAGCCTACGCTTCGGCTGACTTCATGCCAACATCAACACCATAGAACATGTAGATTCCAAATTTTCCCCGATTAGTGCGGCCTCTTTGCCAACTTGAACTCTGAAAGTGATGCAAATATTCCTTTTGGACGAGGTAATAGAGGTTGTGGAGGCCTCGACGATGCTCCACTTCGATATGCCTTTGCAGTGTAATATGCGTCCTTTACTAGTACCATAATGTTTGGATGGTAGACTGGTATAATCGGTTTCATCTGCAAGAAAAACTTTCACCAAAAAATGTCTTGCAAAATGGTGTGGAACCTCATCATTCCACAAAAAATTCCCATATACTGTCAAAATGCGTTATGGAGATGTCGATGATGGAAATTTGCTTAAAATATTGCACCCTCAACATTTTCCACTTTGGACTATAAAATTGAACATGGAGATAGCGTCTTCCTTTGAAACTCTATTTTCTTGTGTCCATTGCTCGAGGGACCCATCACCTTTGACTTTCTTCGCCTCATTAGATAGAAAAAATTAATGCGGTGGTTGGCCCCATCTTCGATATGCATCCATAAAGTTTTCCAGTGAGTGCAAAAAAAATTGCAAACTTTCTTTGCTCTCAAGGAAGTTCCAAGACTAGCAAATCATTTTCCAACCTCCTCTTGACTTTTGAGCATGCGACAAGTATTCTTATGTATTCCCTTCGGGAAGTTCATGTAATAGGAAGGATGGGTGGATGTTGGCGTGTAATATCCTGTTTCTTCATAACGCGGCATACTACATCCACGCCCTTCTACACTAGCATTTTAATCTTCATGACAGCCACTCTCATTGTCTACCCTTGCTCTAAATTGATTGCCACATTTGAAAGTAGCAAAGATTTAACAGCGCATAAATTTAAATACAACAAAATTCAACAAAATAAACAAAATTTGAGAAACTTACCCGGATAATGTTCTCTGCGGTCCAGAGCTATTCCTTACATTATTAGGTGTAGGAGTGTTGATGCTCAATGTATCCAAACTTGCATCCATAACAACGGTTTAGGCGATATAGTTGATCTATTCTGGAACTCGATGACGTCTCATGAATGAGATTATTTGGTGCTCGCCAGTGCAGGTTGAAGTCATTATTCTTCCTTATTGAAAATGCCTAGATAATTTTTTGAGGAATGTTTGCATAATCTGATGTGATATCTATCACAATATCTATCCACAATCTGAGTTTGATAAAAAATCCAAAGATGTACACAAGTTCAAGAAATTTAAAACAGAGAGATAAATCAAATTTTTAAAAAATCAAGAAATACGATTACTTGCTCATTAGAAAACACAAATCTTGGTCATTCAGCCATGAATCAATCAACTACAAGATGAAGTCAAAGGAGTCCATATGCGAGCGGAGCGGAAATTCTTATCCTTCACTCATCGCCCATGCACACCCTGAGCAAAAAGAACTTTAATCCATAGAAGTCGTTAAAAGCCACTAACATTGGTCCATGAGTATCCTCCAGCATGATATCATCTCTTTTATCTTCAATAGTTTCTTGATTCAAAGTGGCATATCCTTCGATATGTTTTCCCCGCTTAAACTCACGTGTGTTCAAGGGATTTTCTGGACACTTAAACTTAAGAAGGGTTAATTAAGTTTATTTAGCGTCGTAAGCAGGACATTTATAGAGTTGGGTTGGGGTTGATTAAGCATCTGGCTTGAACATTGTCTTTCTGAAAACAAAAACTAATGGTTCCCTTGCCATTCAGCTAGCCGTAGCACTAACATTGGTCCATGGTATCCTTCATTGATATCATCTTTATCTAATGGTTTCAAACGGTTTAAAAGTGGCATATCCTTCAACATACTTTTCCAAAACTACTACGTGTCAGTTCAGAGTTTCATTGGTGCTACTTAAACTTAGAAAGCGGGTTAGGCGTAAGTTTTCTGCGCAATGCATGTGACATTACTCAATGAAGTTAGCTAGGTTAGGGTTAGGATTAAGCATCTAGCTTGATTTCTTAAGCCCTATGAAACAAAACTGGTACCATTGCCTATAAACTCGCTAACCTTCGCCATTTTAACATTGGTCATGGTATCAGCATCAGCGATATCATCTTTTATCTAATGGTTTCAAAGCGTTTAAAAGTGGCGCCAATGCTGCGATATTTTCCACGGCAACTCACGATGAGTTCAAGGCGTTTCAATTAGTGCGCAAACTTTGAAGCAGGTGTTAGGCGTGAAGTTTTCTTTACTTATGCGTAAATAGACATTACTCATTAAGGGGATTGTCTGGGGTTGGGATTAAAGATCTAAAGCGTTTCTGCAGCCCTATGAAAACAACTATTGGTTCCCTTGCCTTGTAGCTATGCTAGCTTTGCGCTATACTCGCCACTTTCGATCTTTAATCTTATTTAACCTTTAGAATCATAGAGGTTCTGAAATAACTTAAGTATTAGCTTACTTAGTTTTAGTACTACCCATTCAAGTTTCTTCGCATTCACCATCTTGGGATGAAGTCAAAATACGTGGACCGTGGTCTTTAAACTAGAGATTCTAGAGTGATTGATGAGGGCCCCTTTGGTTGGGTTAGGGATTGCAACACTTTCTCCAACTTGTTAATAGTACTCTAGAGAGTTGTAATGAAGACTTTGAGATTTACTAAAGGTAAATTTATATTTGCTAGGTGCTACATAAATGGGCCATTGAGAATCAGGTTGTTTTGGTATACCACAAATTTGATTAGAAACTTCAATAAGTAAAGCTTTTGGATGTGGAGCCTTTTAATGGACGGCGCAGGAACGTTCCAATGAGGAGTTGGCCTCATGATGGGTGTAGATACATGTGACAAACCTTTAATTGAAACCATGTTTCACTCCTAAATAAGGTGTAACCAAGGGCATGTCAATATTTCCTTCCTTTCGATTTTGAAATAGAGCATCAACACCTTTCCAAAGTTGTATTGTGATTTCATTACATGGAAGACACCTCAAGGTCATATGTCCCTTTCATTCAATCAATCATTGTCTTACAACTATTTGTTTTGTCACCCTTTCTCCATCTCCCATTCACAATCTCCATCGTTAAGAATGAAAGTCACAAGACAATGATGGATTCAATGAAATGGAATATAGTATTTGAAGATATTAATGATAATCGGCTCACTGGGTACAATTTTGGGTGAAATCATCAATTTACAAAGAGTATTATTTATTTAGGGTTTATTATGGTTGCAAAGGAATTTTCAAAGATGCAAAATCGAGGAAGATCAAATTACCTAAATTTGATAGAAAAATCAACCTTTTAGACTCCAAAGTGATTTTCAAAGAGTGTATGCAAAGAAAATATCATGCACTTTATCATTTTGTGATTTGAAGGATAAAAAGTAAGATTTGAAACTAAACCAATTTCATCCAAAAGGTATCATGTTAGCAGATTGAGCTATGGCATTTGTTATTCCTAAAGCATTAGAGGAAGAGTTTTTTCAAACATAAATTGATGGTTATCCAAGACATGTCATGCACTAAAACACATGCAAATTTGGGTGTTCCCTAAAAGGTCTAGACATCTAAATTATTGCATTTTTGGAAATGTATAGTGCATATGCCACCTCTTTATTTTTGGTAGTAGGAATGTAAATTGTATGGTTATTTATGTGTATGTGGTTGAAATTAGATGAAAACCATATTTCCAATCTCAAATTGTTTTTTTAGCATTGTTGGTCGACTTGTGGTTTCATTCTATTCTCTGCAATTGAAATGTTCTTTTGGATATTGAGAGTGTTCAACATTTCCTATAATGTGTGAGTGTCCACAATGATTTAACATTTTGAATTACCTAATCCTTAGATGATGGGAGCTCATAATCATATAATGCCTTGAAGGGGGGCATTTGAACAATGACGATTATATATCAATATTCAACGCTGAAACCACCTCTACATCATTTACTTTGGAATTATTCTCATAATTCATCCAAAGATGCCCTTCAAAGCACTTATTAACCACTTATATATGTCCATCTGTCTTAGGGCGGGGTTGTGCTTATATTGTAAGTTAATTTTATTGGTTTAAATTTCTTGACGCAGTGACTTTACAAACTTTGAATACATGTCTCACTAATGATGTAGTGAGGGAGTGTATGGAACTTTGGAAGGTGTCAATAAATAAGAGCATAGTGGTTAAATTGATCCAATTAACACAAAATTAACATCCTTACCTTTAGAGAGAGGAAACCCATGATAGGTCCAAGATGCATCTTCCCCCTTATAATTGGGGATAACATTATGTTAAGCTTAGGATAAGGAATGGTGTCCACCTTATTATGCCGACAAGTGTAACATTCTACCATAAACTACTCAATATCATTCTTCATTTCTACTAGTAGCAGTTAGAGCAAACATTCTTCTGGGTTTGTAAAAACCCATTGACTAAAACACACAAATGACTATATATTGAAGAGCCTAGCTATTAGGAGATAAATATTGTAAATATATTCGATTCTTGGAGAGGATGACACTAATCTTTAGATGAACTTAATGTGTGGTCAAATCCATTATGTGGTCTACAAGAAATTTTTGCACCCAAGTAGGCTTGTTGAATGAGATGGAGTTGAAGGTGGTTGGTTCATCTTGCTAATATAAATCACTTGCAATAATATTATCTTTACACTCATCATAGATGATCTCAAAGTCATAAGCTTGAAGGCGGTCTCTCCACCTTTGTGGTTCCTTTATTGATGCCTTGCATCAATAAGTGTTTTAATTAAAGAGATCAATTTCAATAACACCTCATCATTTAATAAAATACATGTTACTAGTGCCACTTGACCAGCATTTCTTGTTCTATGTGGACATGTGTAGTTCTCTATCATTCAACTCCCTGCATTCAAATAAAATGGGTCTATCTCCTTGTAGAATATTGTTACCACTCAAATACTCCTTGGGGTTTCCTTCACATCAAAGGTTGGAAACCCCAAGGAAACTATCAGGTGAGCCACTAATTGTCGCCTATATGAATCACTCCACACTTCAGTCTTGAAAAGACCAAGCCAAGGGTGTGCTTTTAGCTTATTTTGGAATAGATATTCTAGGGTGGGTTCCAATAATGGGTGTATGAATTAGATACCCCACAATATAGATTTGAATATTATAGTTGTGCTTTTGTGTACATGTGGAATTGCGTGCATGTTTGGAGGAATGGAAATCTATACTTGATCTGGGGGTTTGTTTCACTATGTCGCTTTGTGGGGATTGTTTGGGGGCATATTGCTTGATATATATGGTTTTATAGTAGTAGGTTGATATGAAGGGCTCCCAATAATTATTTCTATAATGAATAGTATCAATTGAGGGTGGATTTCCACAGGTGGTTGAAATATTGTCCCAATTAATCCATTGGTGGAATGATATGTCCCAGATTTTGTTGTCTTAAAGGGTTAAATATGAGGGGAATCTAGGAGTACTATGTATGCCCAATAAGTACCTGCATATATTTAGGTAAAATGTAGATATTTAAATGAAATTCGTATTCTCTACTTTGGGGCATGGTGAATGCCAAACATATTTTGATATTAAGGGAATTTATTTTGAAAGCGAATCCATGAGAAATTTTTATCATTAACATAAATCTTTCACAATATTCTTCATTGACACACCTCATGGATGTTATCCATGGTATGTGTATAGGTGTTTTTCCATAAATTATTGAGGATTTATAAGCCCGTGTCGTGGTGAACTAGAAATTAGAAGAAGGTTAGGAATGCACTTACTAAAGACATGGAAGTAGATGTGACCTAGATTCTTAGTCAATATACAACTTGGTGGATTGTCTTGTTAAGATTCATTGGAGAAAGTGAAACCAGTTTGAGTTTTATTTGATGGTGTTAGATGAACACCACACGTGAAAAGACATGATGCTCCTAGGTGTTCTAAGTTTCCTTCAAACTTTGAAGTATTGAGGGAATTTTGGATGGAATTGGTAGCCATGTTGCATGATGTAAGATGGGATCATTAGTGGGTTTCATTAAATATATAATATAAAGAGATAACATATATGATTAATTGGCTACATTGCGTTGAGCATACATGGTTGAGGATTACTTTCCCTTTCACAACTATTGGGAACCAGCCTCCAATTGATTTTCTTGAGCATATGAACCTAATGTTGATCCAAATAGGAAGGATCCAAGTATGTTGTGTTCAAAGGTTAATCTATTTGGCAATGTCAAATTAGGGTAAAGGTAAGACCGAGGACACCTACAAATAGTGGTGGGATCTAGTCAAGTGTTAGAATGTTAGGTTGATGAAGGGTTCCCTATGGTTTTCAAATATTATATGGCCGATTTTAAGTGGAATCTATATGATGTGTGCTGCTTATAAAATAAATAGAAGAATCAAAAAGAAAAATAGCTAAATTAAACTAAGACATTTAAAAAAATAAATGAAACAATATTCATAATTGAGTCTAAGAATTATTAAGTTTTTGATAGGATGTTAAGTCTCTCATACAGGGGTGTGGAAAAGTAAAAAACATGGTCCATAATGACTTATGGCCTTTATCTAAAAAACGTGACTAGGTGATTCAATAATTTCAACAATGGAACATTGAATATGATCACTATTGAAAGTGAGAGTGAATGGAATTTCATGAATGAATGACATTTCTAGTTGTTCAAAAATATGATTGAGTCATTCGAAATTTAAGACATCCCATGTATTGGTCACTAAGTTAACTCTTTACAATCACATTCAATATGTTTCCCTACCTTTATGCTTAAATATAACGGTTGTGGGATTTTAATAAGAAATATATATGACTTTCAATCACACATTTGGTCCCAAACTCATCATTATCCTCTCTCAAGAGTGCACCTATTACGAAATGGGTTCTGACCATGTTTGGCAGAAATGATCTTGACATCACCCTATGATTAAAATTCTATATGCAGAAAGATACTTGTAGGGTTGTTGGATACTATTGGTGAAATCTAACTAACACTATAAATTGTTGTGACATTTCTAGGAAGATTTGGTTGTTGAGTTAGATTTTTCTTTTAAGGAAAATTTAGGTGAGGTTATGAACAGTTCCTCTTGATTAAGGGTGTGATGAAGGACTTTTTAAAAAACTCCTCAATTGGTATGATCATCCTAGAAGGAGGATTTCTTTTGAACTGAGGGAGTCGTTCATACTCAAAAGAGTGTAACCTTTTAATCCTTAGTGTGTGGGTGAAATTTGTGCAAATGACATGTGTGTGAAAAATTTATGAACAAAATTATATGCTTGAACATATAAGGGTTCGTTATCTCTAATTAAGTTCTAGAGATTATTGAATTATTTCAACCCTAATTAAAATTTGAAATTTCAGGAAGGAAACAAGTGAAACTTTCCTAGTTTGTATGTGGAAACTTCAAGGTCCTTACTTCCTTTAAACTCCATTAAGTGTTTGAATAGAAAAAATGAAAACTAGTCCTAGATTGTAATTTATGTGGACACTTGGGGTCTTCAACTCCGTAGATGTTAGGATTGAAAAAATAAAAAAAATGTGTCTAAGTTATTATGATCTACCAAGATCACTCAATAGTGTGAGGTAAAGCGCATATTAAATAGAAAATAGTTCTTCACATCCCACAAAGGACAAGGTATTAATGATTTGTAATTCTAATATAAAATCCATGTTCACAATAATGCAATTGGCCATCCACATGGGGAGAAAAAGAGAGAACCTTTGTTCTTTCATCCTCATACCAATCTATATTACCTAATTAGTAGTATGAATTTAAATACTATAAATTTGGAGCCTAGAGTTTGCACAAAATTATAAGATAACACATAGTTCTCCCTTTGATCTAAATGAATGCCAAGTTACTTGCATTGGTGTACATGCATATAGTTTCCCAATTTTTCATAAAAAGAATGGTTTAGTGACTGAACATGTGCAAGATTCAAAGAAATAGACATGCCAGTGATTGTGTTGCAAGAAGTAGACATGCAAGAAATTTATTGAACTCAACTACTAAATTAAATAAAATTTTCCCATTAAAAGACAACTGGTTTTAACACACCTCTCAACCCTTAATAGGATGCTTCAGTTCCTATTTAATTCAGATTTAACTATGTTAATTCTGTCATTTTTCATTACTTGAATTACCATTAACTGGAATAAGATATTAAAATGGAATTAGAATTAAAAACCATGGTTGGAATTAGAATATAAAATGGAAATAGAATAAAAATCCCTTAGTTGGAATTAGAAATTTGATGTGGATTAGGCGGAACACTAATGAGAATGAAATTATGGGAATTGATCTAATGGACATCTATGCTTGTTTCATTAGAACTTCTCATACCCTTTGTAACTAAAATGTAATTCTAGAGATACAATTCGCACAGAGTTGAGTTGATCTATGAGTTCAACATAAAGGATTTCAAAGGAAAAAATGGTGAGCCACACTTGCATGGCAAATTGTGTACATCAAATGTAGGTTCAAAGAGAGTGCATTAGAGAGGGGCAGCGTGGGGTTGAATTGGAATTAGCGAATTGGTATAAACAAGTTGACAGTTTACCAAGGAATGGTAGTCGAGAAGCAGTCGAGCACAAATAAGAAAAATTATAAAGAGGAATGGGAAGTGGAATTGGCCTTAAAACAAGTTATTGATTTGCAAAGGAATGGGAAGTGGGTGTGCAAAAAGTTATTGACCAGTTTCAAAGGAATGGGAAGCCTTGTGAGTTGGCCGAATTAGTGGTCAAAGAAGCAAGCAAGAAAATTATAAAAGGAATGGGAAGGCGAATTAGAAGCGCCAAACAAGTTGTGATTTACTAAGAAAACAAGTTTAAGTGTAAGCTTATCACAATAAGCATAAAGGATATACATTTAAAACTAAAATTGACTTACCTCCGCTACCTGTCCCGCGACCTGGTGATACCTTCCGTCTCAATGACGAAAACTCTCGAGAACTCTTCAAAACTGAACAATTTTGAAAACCCTCAAACCGACACATGGGTAATATATAAACTATCTTTAGGATGAAATATAGGTCGGCCGAAAGATGATTGACCGAATAATATTCGGCCAGACATCTTTCGGCGAAAAGGCCGGAAAAGAAATATCCGGCCAACAATTATATACCATCGAGGCGTTTATTTACCTGCTTCGGTTGGCGTTATTTTAGGATAAGTTCGGTAGAAAAATATTTTTTAGTTGGTAACTTCAATTTGGAAACCGTTGTCCGCGAGGTGTTACCCACCTTCATGATTCCACCCGAGGGTACTAGTGTGCATATATGTTTCGAGGCCAGGCATTGAAAGTGTAACCCACCTTCATGATTCCACCCAGGTACTAGTGTGCATATATGTTTCGAGACTGAGCATTTTTTTCTTCAGTCAAGGGGCTGCCAACATGTGGATCTCCAAACCAAAACGACCATGACCAAGGAAGGAACAAAGAGAACACCACAAAAAACAACTTTTGTTCTTCTCTGCTTAAGAGCACGTGGATGCCTCTCGTTTTTTGTCTTGACCACTCCAAAATGCGTTGTTTTTCAACTTGCTCCTGGTGTATTCACCCAACATCCGCCCCCACTAAGAAAAGAGAATAAGGTACGTGTTTCCTCTCTTTTTCACTCTAGCACATGTTGCTGACTAGCAAACAAATTTACCAACATTCGCCCTCAAGCCGAATCAATTGGTTTTCATACTTAGTCTCATTTTTCTGCCTAGAGCATGCATTTCACCATTATCAGGATTCTTTGACACTATCTTCAGGGTCTATTCTAGGCTGCCAACCATGACGCCTCAACGAGAAACCTCCAGTGAGGAATCCATCTTAGACACATCAAGCCCAGTGGCAGATTTGGTGATGGATCTACAAGAACTGATTTGAATTCAACATCAAAGACCTCCAACGACCATGCATCTAGACACCCATCCTCAATTACCCAAGTACATCGACCAAATGAATGTCGGGATTGTGGTTTCCTGGCTCTGTATCCTCTCCACTTATTTCAATACCTCACTTCAAATGGAGGAGGCCAACAAATTGTAAATAACCAGTCTTCAACTCGAAGGAGTCACCCAAACTTGTTGGGACACACACTTGGATAGTGCATAATTGATCGTGAAGATCGGTACTCGATATTCCTCAAAAAATGGCCGCATTACTTCATGGGATACGTTCTTTCAGGCATTGACAGAATGCTTCTACCCTCCAGGCTACCTTCATAACTTACTCGCAAAGTGGTTACAACCCCATGAGCTTTCCAATGAATAGGGTCAAGGCTACATCAATGTCTTCTCCAAGTTGCGCATCCAAATCCATATCAACGAACCATACAAGGTTTCAATTATCAAGTTCAACACTGGTTTAGTGTTACCTCTCTGAAGGGAGGTGGATATTTTTGACAGTCCTTCTCCGGACAAGGATTTCTTACAGGCCTTAGTCATAGAAAGAAATATGGATCCTCAGATTTTCCATCTGCCAAATAGAACCCATCCTCATCACCCACCTCCTTCTCATTCTCAACCTTATCCTTCTTCCTTGTCAATGACCAAAAATGACGTTTGGTGTAATTCTCACAAGACCAACTCCCATAACTTTGTTGACTGTCAAGCCATTAAAAATAGCCACCCCCATTAGACCTTGTTTGCAGACACCACACCCACTAAGTTTCTTGAGGAACGAGAAGTCATCTCTCTCACGAGCCCCACCGAAGGAGACCCATCCCTCATTCTCACGACTATGCTAGAACCTGCTCACAATAATGTTCCTCTCTACACTGACAACTTCTAAATTAAATATGAACTCGCCACTCTCATCCTTGAAAATGACAATGAAAGAAGTCAGATATCACAACAATTTGTCAAACATCTGCAACTTCAAACCACCTCACACCCCGATCCATATCATCTTGGTTGGGTCCATAATAATGGTCCTCACATTACTATTTATTGATTTTGCGTCGTTACCTTCGCCATTGGTCTCTTTCGTGACACAGTGATATGCGATGTGTCACCGTTAGATTGTGCTGACCTCCTTCTCGGTCTTCCTTACCAACAAGATCGGCAAGCATTGTATCATGCCAAGACTCATCAATACCACCTTAAATAGGTTGGAC
>SNQJ01S0148325.1:33331-50717 GCA_010110895.2 Picea sitchensis | reverse complement strand
CTCCTGTAGACTAACTACAACATTGGCCGATTCTATGGCTATCATAATCTGAGGACGGGCCTGTTTTAAATCCAACTCTAACTGAAATATATTCAAATAAATATTTGATTACTAATTAAAACAAAACAAAATATTTAAATCAAAACAAACCAAAACTGCCATGCTAAATTAGAACAAACCGGATCTTAATTGAGACTATCTTAATCAAAACAAAAATCAAATAAATCTTTGGTGTGAATACACCAAAATCCATCTAGAATTGAGGTCTCCGTGTCATTGCTGTAGCCAGGCTGTTGAGAGGCCCACACAAAGAAAAACATAGCAATCTTCCAATCATTTTTATGTCTAGCAAGCACCTCTAGCACCAAATCTGTATAAATAGTTATGCCACACCGGTTTAGAGCCTTTACACGATCCTGTAGGATTAATTTTAAGAAGTCTCTGAATGACATGGGCATCATTTGCTTCTGGGCAATCAGAAGTTGAACTATTGCCAAGTTCATCATGTTCCAAATCAACTAGACCTGAATCCATCCTTTGCTTTTCACCACTTTTGCTACCTTCTTTTCCTCTGTCAAGGAGTACTCACCTTCAGATACCCCTGCTTGTTTTATGGCAGATCTGAGCTTCAGAACAAGCTCATCTTCCAATTCCTTCAACTTATTCTGGGCAGAATCTTGCAAGTCTGTCTGGCTTTCACTAGCACAAAATGTGATTGCCTTGACACATGAATTTAAAGTGTTTGCTTCTGCATGTTTGAAAAATGCTTCTTTTATAAGCTGAAGCACAATCATGAAATTCTGTTCTTGACGTTTGAGTGAATAAAGCTCAAGCTTCATATGCATGATAATTTCCACTATTGATGATACCTTCACCTTGTCTACTAAATATTTCTTCAACATCTGTGGATAATGCTTCATCCTACCTGCTGTTACTTTTCGTTTATTATTGTCTAGTACCTCCTTCTGAGCTTTGATGAGTGAAGGCTTACGGTTATCAGCAGTAGGAACGATCTTCTCTGCTATTGCCTTCTTCATAGAGGCACATAAAACACGAACAAGATTTGTGGCATCTTTCTCTGTAAGTTCAAAGCATAGAAATTATACATTTCCAATCTTTTAAACGAGTAAGCGAGCTTTAATAACATACTCTGCTCGTTTTGAATTTTCAAATTTAGACTGCAACAATGATTTCAAAATAAAAGTTATGTGCATGGAATTTGCATTCCCAGATATAGGCCAAAATTTCTTCGATTTCACATCCTGTGAAATTAAATCACTAGTCTAACTAAAGTAGAACCCTTTTAGTTCCCAACATGATTTATGGCTTCCTTGTCAATTTCTATGTAGCCAACAACATAAAGTAGATAATATTGAGAGTATCTAGGAATTCTACGATAGTAGTTATAGCTTTCATTTGTCCAGTATGGTTTAGAGTGTTGTCTGAATTCCGATGATTTGGAATGCGCAAAAGATCATAACTGAAAACGATTGAGCAAGGTCAGATGAACATCACATCCTGGTCGGCCTTCACATCCATTGCTGAGGTAAAGCCTGAACTCATCCTCCAAGTCAGCCATGTCAACAGAAATGTTTTTCCTCAGTTTTAGTCCCCACAAAAAATAACAATGTGGCTCCTTTACATTCTTGTCAAAATATGGGTATGGATTTGGATCGCAGTATGCTGGCAGCTTTTCAAACTTCAAGAGAAGATGACGGAAACGTGATTGAACTCATTGCCTTCATATCTTCCCAGACAGCATCCGATTGACATTGTGTAGTCTCATGCTGTCCACCAAGTGTTTTTGCAACAGTAACAAGCGATGTCATAAACTGGAGTCCAACCAAATTCGTAACCTGTCGAAAAACCCTTGGAGGAGTACATGAAAGAGAAATGACATAATCTACGCATTTCTCCATGAATACTTGATCAAACAGAGGTCTATCCTGGCACTCAAGGATAAGACTGTCCAAAAACACAAGAAGGTTTTCTTTGAAATTCTTCAAATCCTTTTGCTTGGATCCAAGGTAGTCTTCTATATCGCCATCTACAACCAAGTCATCAAATCCCTGTTTTGACTTTACACCATCCAAACCCCCATCAATGCAAAGAACATTTGCTGAAGAGGATACAGCAATAAGAAGATCTGGAACCCATGGCTTTAACGTACTTGAGCTCTTTAGACACAGATATAGCAATTTTGCAGCGTATATACAGATGAAAATATATTTCCAGTCATTACCTGTGGACTTCTGAGATGCAGATCATCTTAAATTTATATCCAGGCTGACATATTATATAAAATTTGCAAATCCGGTCTCTAAACTCGCACAATCTCCAAACAAAGTATGGATGGGAAACCCTAGAAATGCCAGAAACTTTCACAGGTCACATAAATAAAAGGTATTCAGATCTAGCTCTGAAAATGTCAAACCATATAAAAAATGACCAAAATTACCTGTGTACGATTTATGGATCTAAAGAAACCATCATATTAGCGGGCATGAGCGTGGCAATAGCTCAATTTCTGGTGTTTACAGCTGTAATATCCCCAAACTCAACTATGTGCCAATGTAACCACTGATATCTTTAACTTAACCAATGTGTCGATCATGTAACCAACTTACCAATAGTTACAAAAATATCCATAGGCATTATATTAAAAGATATGCATGAATATCCATACATCTTATGAAACCAAAGGTTGAGTAGGCCAAATAAGAAGTCAATCAAAATACTAATGCATCGCAACATCAAATGAAATCCAATCACACAATCGACATAAGAATGCCCAATGAGTATACCAATGCTTGCGAGTGTTATGCCATAATGTTCAAATGCCCAACATGCAGTTCAAAACCCGCAATCACGATCTTGCCAATGCATTAATCAAACATTTAACTAAGGTGTCAAATCGATATTACATACAATTGATATGCCAAGAGCTATGATCAGGATCAACAATAAGGATTACAAAAGATATATCAGGACCTCCATGTAATTCAATGAATCAATGTTTTAGGCAAGTCATCAAATGCGAATCCAAAGGCCAAATGTCTTAAATAAAACTGAGTTACATAATCCCTCGAAGTATGAAGACCGATCAAAAGACATTGCCGATCATGTAAAAATCAACAAAAAGATAAGCGCAATATGCATAATGACACAAAAGGTATTGGCAGTTCAGATAATGATCGAAATGTGACCTTGAAAGGAGAAATCTTCATGCTTATACTCGTGAAGACTTAGCGAAGGTAGGCGTGCGGAAAGGCGCAAAGAATAAAAGCATCGTTCATTCGAAGTTTGCGACGAAAAATCAATGTTTGTGAAACATTGGTGTAGGCAGCTTATGAGACAATGAAAAATGTGAATTTGCTGCCAACAACTGCCAGTTGCAAAATTTTTACAAGAAGCTGACTCTAAGCCAAATGATCTAACTAGGAGGATCCACAATTTGGTAGAGATGCAACAAGACAGAGAGAAACTTCTGGAAAATACAGAGTTACACCAATGGAAGATGAAATAAATTTTTGACAGAAAAGTTAAGGCAGATATTTTCAAGGCAAGGGATCTGGTTTTGAAATGGGATGCAATAAGGCAAGAAAAGGGAAAACATGGCAAATTTGATGCACTCTGGACATGTCAATTTTTCATAGGATCAGCTCAATAGAAAAATACCTTTGTCCTCCAAGATCTTGCCGGTGAAGAAGTATCAGGTGGCCCATTCAATGGGTGGTTTCTGAAACTCTACTTTTCATGAGGATTTCCTTAAAGCCTGCTTATTTGTACATATTCTTTTCAATTTTTGTTTTTTGTTTTGTTTTGTCAATAACTCCATGCCCAATGGAATACTAAGTAAAATCAGTTTTGAATTTAAGTTGTAAATAAGACTACTAAGTCAAACTAGGTTCTTGGAAACCTCACAAGGAGGTCTCCATCCTAGCTGGAGCCAAATGTTATCTCCCAAAATGAATCAGTTAATTTGTTCCATTTTGTAGGTGATATCATGGTTATAAATAGGGTTCTATATAATTTTTTTAGAAATTTGAAGTGTCAAAACATAAGATTTAAGGTGTTATTCTAGAAATAAATCGATCCTCAAAAGGTCTTTTCAAAAAATCAAGAAAAATCTTTTCAACGGCTAACATCTGTTTCGAAGTTGAAGTTAGCCGGTGAAAGCCTTAGGTTTCAATGGCTAAAGCGTACTCCCAGCAGCAAGCGATCTAGTGAAAGTGTTAACACATTTTTTTCTCCAATGACTTTAGAAACCCAAAAAGGGTACGTTGGACACATGTCATACGATCATCATGGCGAGTTAATGGAAGCAAATGAGTGGTTACACCTTTCCACCACATTCTAGCAGGATAATCATGATAGATTGTGATCACGTATTTTGTGTGGAAAACAGAGAAGGGTTTGAAGAATTGACAAACTCTTAATCATTATTATAACCAGAGGATAAAGTACCAGATATCTATTGACATCAAAGAATAAATCACCAAATTTTGAGATTTTGTTTCAAGATTTTTAGGAGATATATGAGGTGAATACTCATATGATTAGCTAACACCTTACTTACAGTGGTGAAATTTTTCCAACCACTAAAGACATGTGTCCTTTCCTCCATGACACATCAGAGACATAACAATGATGAAGACCATATATTGAAGACAAACTTTGAAGACAATTCGATTCATAGGAACTAGTTCTTTTGTTATCCTATTGTATTTAGTTTTGTTTTCTGTTTTCTATATTTAGAAATCCAGATCCAGTTTTCCAGGATCTAAGACTTGTTGTAAAGGCTATAAATGCCTATATTTTTCACATACCAGGGGTTGGATCCTGGATACAGAAACATGCTATATTGTAAGCATGCTTTTGTTTTATAATAAAAATCACAGTTTTCTCTCTCTATTGATATCAGATTCTCATCCTTCCTTCTGTACTCTTATTCAAGTTGTTTTAACTGTAGAATGAATGTCATCTCATGCGTTAGTTCATAACTTTCTTAATATTTGTTATTCATTGTTTATTAAACCCTGCATGTTGTATCTGGTTTATAAACACTGCTTTCTCACCCACTTTAAATATATCATCTGATTATTTATTCTTGAGAGAACTATTTCATTTGATTCTCATGTTGACTGTCTAAATACCATACTATAATTGACTTATCCCATTGATCCACATATACAAAATACAAAAAACAATTTTACCTTAAGTTACCAAGCATCTTTGACCCACAACCTCAAAGAGTTTCTTGGAGTGATAACACAATGTTCTAGGATCATCAAATTGGATTTTGTTTTTGTAAAATGATGGAAAACCACTCTTGAACCTATGGATTTTTACCTTCTCGTCCTTGATGAAGTTCATGTACCTCAAAAGCTCCAATAAATTCTTCTCATACTCATACATGGTCATGATTTAAAGCTTGAGTTCAAAGAACCCTTGCATCTTCTTGTCATAATATTTCTCTGATAAGTATTGTTGCTAGAAATATCTCTTGAATTGATTCCAAGAAATTCTATTTTCATCAATGTGCTTGAACTTCTTGACTTGATCCCACCACATAGATGATTTTCCTTGAATATGGTAGACTACAATCCCTGCTTCCACATGTGATAGGTAATCATGCAACTGGAAATATTTTCTCGTGCCCAACAACTAGAATTCAACATATTCTCCCATCTTATTCTCTCCATCAAATGAAGGTAGCTTTATTTTCCTGAGCTCTCCTTGCAAAATATTCAACGCATGCCTCCTTCTATGATTTATGACAAGGGACACACTGGGGCTGCTCTATGACCTTGAATGCGAATGTTCTCTTTTGGTAAAGTGTCCAGGTAAATTATGATGATGTCTACTAACACTCCTTGACTTCCTAGATCCCCCCATGGTCATCCCTCCTATCATGAGATCTAAATGTTGTTTCTTGCCTTGCACTGGGGGTTTGCTTTGTGTCAAACTAATCTTTATTGACTTGTTTCTGCGACATTTTCAGATTCTATAGCATCTCCTCCTATAATCTTATCATCCTTTAATTTTATCTTCTATAACTTTGCACTTCTTTTTGCAAGCTTCTCATAGTCTCAACTAGATCTATAGGCTCCACTCTACCCCTACACCCATTGGATTCAGTCTCCACATTTCCCATGCTGACATGCAAACCTATGACCTCAACCTCATGGATATAAGAACCTTGTGTAATCTCCATATTTTTAATCCTCATATAGGGACTATATATGTGTCCTATACCTCTATTTCTGCAAGATGCAACAATTATTTTTTAGATTTAAGCATATTATAAAACTTTCATTAATTTAAGATACATACCCCTTTTTCCTTGATTTACCAAAGAACACTACTAACTAATAAAAACTCTCAGATTTCAAACATATTCCCTTCTAAATTATATTTATGATGACTACTCTTTTACCCAAATCTGAGCTTTGAGATGATAGTTATGGTCTGCATAAGTTTAAACTATTTTCTCATTTTTACCCCTCTATTCTACATTTGTCTTCTCGTCCATCCTGTACATTTTCAAGCACTAAGATTCTAATTATGGTTCCATGGTTTTATTCTATTGTCCATGAGATTTTCAAAGACTGCTCATGTGCCCCAAACCGACTTCTGAGTAAGAATTTATGCCTTGTGGAAGTAAATTGGTAACTAATTTATACCATGTATTGTTTCAACTATAACTTCCTCATACAAGCTCTCCTTTGTACTCAAAATATCTCATTGGAAACCTTTTACTGACTTCTTTCATTCTAGCCTCAAAGACTTTGTGTACTTAAGGTACACATGGTTCTCTCGATTTTGACTACCTAAAAATGTTGTTTAGGGCCTCAAAATGCCTCTGCAAGTTTATGACCCTCAAAATCCAAAAATATTTGTAGAAATTGACTAGGTTTTCCTTCCCTTTCCTACTTCTCTTCTCTTCTCTCTTTTATTTATTTACTTTTTTCGCTTTATACTTTTATCAATGATTAAGATCTATTCCCTTTTTCGTCGTAATGGCCCCCAAAACATATTTTCCATCAATGTATTGACATTGGGATGTCTTTTCCTCATTGACGTATCATTGCCAAACATATTATTTTCTGCCAATGAGAATCCATCTTCATCGTCGATGTATCCATATTTATCGGTGACATGAATCCATATTTATCGGTGACATGAATCCATCTTTATCGATGACACGAACCCATCCTTGGCGTCGATGAATCCATCTTTGTCGATGACGAATCCATCATTTTCTCATCGATGTATTGCCGATGAAACTCTATCTTCTAGCTAATGTGTTGACGATGAAACCTTATCTTTTCTCCAACACATCAATGACATAAATGTATCTTTAGTCGACGTATCGACGACGAAACCTTATCTTTTTTATGACGTATCGATGATGAAAACCTATCTTTTCACTGACATATCGGTAACAAAACCTTGTCTTTTCATTAACATATCGGTGACAAAAATATATCTCTTCACCGACGTATCGACAACACAACCCCATATTTTCACCAACGTATCGATGATGAAAACCTATATTTTCGTCGATGTATCGACAACAAAACCTTATCTTTTTTCCAACATGCTTCCTTTTCAGTGGCCCAAAAGGTCCTTTATGATCGATGTATCGATGAAATATGTACATTCTTCATTGATACAAACTATATCGATGACTAAGGGAAATCTTTATACTTAGTCAATTTTAGCAATTTTTGGGCTCACGGCTATTGCGAAAATTTCTAAATCAACCATATGATCAAAATTTAACCACTTAGGGACCAAAGAAACATCAATGCATGAAGAATAACATACAAAATTTCAAATTTATGGTCTTGACCCTAAATTCTTATGCTAGGAAAACCATATTTTTACACAAAACTACACACATAGATTACAATTTTCTCTATTGTAGTAGACCCATACAAGCCAGGTGTTTCAACCAGAGTTCTGATACCATTCTGTAGTGACTCCACTACATAACCCATAAAAATTTTCTGATACCATTTAAATTAAAATGCAATGCAACATGATGAAAATGCTCATGCTTCTAACAACACTACTAAAGCATGAATGCAACTAATTTATCATTCTCATAACAATATATATTTTCTAAAAACTCATAATTCATGCACAACAATAAAAACCCATGAATAAAATTGATAAACATAGATAAAAACTATTATCTTTAAATCAACAAATGGGAAACTAATTGTAGGGGACGAATGTTCCTCCTAACCGTAGATTTGTTTCTCCAAATATCAACAACAAATCACCCTTGATCTAGGGCTACGAATATGAAAAAGAGGGTGTCTCTCATAGTACATTTCACTCCCACAACAAACTAATTTTCCTACAACTATCCCAATCCTTGAAATCTCTTCCCCTGAACCCGTGAAACCCAAGGAATTGGGATCCTCCTTCACTGCACATAGTCTCAGGCCTTCCCACTTCCCTTCGGGGCTCCATCACAATGTTGGATAAGTATCTCTACTGTTGAGGACTTCATGGATGCTATCTACCCCAAGAAAAATGATGGACCAATCCATTGTTCAAGGGAAAATATGTCACACATAAATCTCCCTCTCTATAAACCTAAGAGCCCACTACTTCATGAAAAAAGAGCTCCAACAAGCTTCCCACAACACTTACTATGGATACCTTCAAGCTCCAATTCTCTCCACTCCTCCCTTTTTGCTCCAAAAACTGCATGAAAAAACTTCCCACAATGGCCATTCAAATTTCCCTTTCACCCATGAAAGTTGACTCACATTTCCCAAGGTTGATTGTACTCATCCCCCATGATCTCATAGCTATGGGATGTGACTTTTCCCATCAACCCCTCTTACATGTGTTTAATGATTGGGCTCTGATACATTGTATTTAATTACACATTGCTAAAATGGGGATTGTAAATAGGGATTTATAGAAATCTCAAAATACAAGGGCTTATAGTCCTATCATAAAATAATTGGATGGGTGTTAGATGGTGAAAAGGTGCTAGACTAGGAAAACCCATCATAGGAAAGCTCTTATATTAGAGTAGTGAAAACTACAAAAATAAAAGGACTATACACCAATATCCAACATGGTTGACCCTATGACATATTCAATTGGAAATAAATTTAAATACATCAAAACAAAGGGGTAACCTAAACCTATATGAAAGCTTCAGAATATACTTGATTGGGTCAAAAAATGCATAAAGCATGATCCCTAAGCAACCAATATTGTAGCTCAAATTACTATACACAAGAAACAACAATAATAGAATCATATATGATAAAAAAATCCAAAAATAATGATCTAATAAGAGTTATTTGGATAGGGGTGTATTTGACCTTGATACCTTCAACAATATTTCATTACCATGGTAGGGTCTACAAGCAATGACTCAAGAATTCCAAGGCTTAAGGACCTACAAATAGTACAATCAGACTGAAAAGGAAGATCAATCTAAAATCACATATGTAGTGAACAAGAACATACCCAATATTACAAGTTTCTAAGGATCTATAAAATAGATCAAACTTAGAAACACTAAGATTTGAGGATCTACAAAGATAGAGACCAAGATCACAATATAAACTTGAGGATCTGATTAGATAAATCAAACTTAGAAATAAAAATATGAAGATCTATGACTAGAGAAATCAAAATTAGAAGAAAGACCAATTTGCAACTCATTGATAGAGTATAAAGACTCAAAACTACCAAAATATAAGGGTACACAAATAGTAAGATCAAACTCGAAAGATAAATTGAGGATGGATTTGATTGCATATGAGTCTAATCTGGGGAGATGGTATTTGAAAAGGATGAAATAAAAATAATTCAATAAAATGTTAAAATTGAACATAGCATCCAAGAGCACTTCATCTATAGAAGAACATTATCTTGAAAAGAACATACACTAGGACATTCGCTTGGGCCAATAGAGAAAAGAAAAGGCTCCATTTCCCCCATTGGATAAATCACTTGATCAATTATTGAGACCATGGCTTGAGAAGGTAAACATAATTGAAAAAGATACTTCTCAATAAAAATGACTAGATCAATTATTGGGACCATGTCCCAAGAAGGTAAACATGAGTGAAAAGGTTCCTTCTCAGAAGAAATGACTGATTTGTTGGGACCAAGTCTTGAGAAGGAAAACGTGAGAAAAATCTCCTTCTTAGAAGAAATTAAACACCTAAGATATGATGCCACATAATTCACCCATGGTGGGGTGGATTCCACCCAAATAATACGAGCGCATAATGAGGTAACATGGTATAAATTAAAATAAGGATGGTGATTGTCAAATGCAAGTTGATCAATAGTGACAATGCTTCCATTGTGAGGAAAATGCATCACATGAAAGAGTGTAGACACCACAACATTCATGCATATACATAATAATTCCCAAGGAGCATATTAAATCCCAATGGGTTTTCCACAACTATAATATCGAATAAGATATTATTCCTACCTAGCATGATAGGAAACTAAGGAAGAATCTCCAAATGTTCACCAGGTCTTCTATCAAAAGTTAACAGATGACTAGTAGCTAACACAATCTTGGGAGAACCCATATATTTCCTAGCCAAGGAGGATAAAATGCTAGTGGAGGATCCTTCATCTATTATACATCGATAATGTTGAATTAATAAGTTTCAACCCTTATTTGGAAGGGTGTAGATGAAGGAAGATGAGGCCTAACTAAACTATTCCAATTGAAGGAAATGATCCTAGAGCTTGGGGGGAGCATGCTCAAATTGAATAGAATGCCCCTATGTCTAGAAGGATCTGAATTGGTAGTAAATAAAACATGGTTAGTAGAAAAATCACTCTCGAAAGGAAGAATGGGAGCGAATGAAATATTCATTGGCTTAACCACTTTAAACATATCACTCTTTGAGGAAAGAGTGGGATCGATGAAAAATTGCATCAATTTTTTTTATTGTTGGAGTCTTACTCATTCATTATTGTTCTTGGTTTCTTCATGGGAACGAAGGGTTGGAGGTAGAGAGTTGATGCTAGTTGGTTGTAAGAGCTTAACCATTATAATAGAAATGATAAATGATGTCTTTGTGCATGATAATGGTGGCAGTAGAAGAGAACTGTCCACAACTAAGATTCCATTAAGTTTCCAGCACTAAAATTTCTTGGATAGCCTATACCGGAGCCCTAGAGAGAAGAATAATAGCTTGAGGGACTACATTGCATAGAAGGGTATTCCTTTCTTTGGGTTGTGTAGGTTGAGGGGGAAATAGAGATGGAAAAATGGGATTTTTGTGAGTGAGAAAGAGAGAACAATATACACCAATTTGATAGCTAGGCTGGTGTGTGAGACTTAGAGTTAGGAAAGGCACCCATCCTTGTGGATTCATAGCCTCAACTCAGGGGTGGCATGTTTTAGAGAATTAAAGCACAATAGTTCCTATGGTTTGGTGGAACATCTAATGTTTGCAGCCAATTGGTGTAACTATTTCTTAAATATAAGTTCCTTGTTTCTCTCTGTATTATATTTTCGCGGTGTAATTTACTATTTTTTTAATGTTGTGCACTGCATGAGGAATATATATATATATATATATATATATATATATATATATAGAGAGAGAGAGAGAGAGAGAGAGAGAGAGAGAGAGAGAATGTGCACTGCAGATAGATGGTTTGTTTGTTATGCATGCTTCTTGATTATTTAAAATTGTTATCAGAGTTTAAATTAGTTCAAGAACATGATATCTTGAGGTACCCACATATGGTCACATTACACTTTGGTATGAGAGAGAGAATTTGCAATGCTTGGGTTGTATGGGCCATCAAATAGACCAAACAGTGAGTTTTGAAAGGGGCCAAAGTGGAGGGTGTTTTGGATGGTTTGGATATTTTTTTATGAAAAATGTGATTTTTTTTATTTGGGATTTTCATCTTTGGTGATGTTAGTTTTTTATTTGGGATTTTTCATGCTGGTGATGTTAGTGATAACATGGGTGACATCAGGAATGACATGGTGATGATGTGGACTATCCATGATGGAGTGCCATGTGAACAACTAGGTACAAGTGGGGCCTAAAATAAATGAAAGAAAGGGGGAAGAAAAAGGAGAGAGAGAGAGGAGGAGGCTCAGATTGTGCCGAGACATGCCAAGGTAGATAAGGTTATGACATGGAACTACTTGAGGGTTCCAAGTGGACCCCTGGTGCCACATCAACCTACATGTTACATCACAAAAAATAAAAACATATTTAAAATATTGTTTTGGCCATAGAAAGAGTAGAAAAGCTCATATTTAGGTGAAAGTTTATGGGTGTTTCCATAGTGATAAGGGATACAAAATTACTAGTGAGGTCCTGTAGCCAATTCAACCCCAATTTTCTAGAAATTTCCAATTAGAGATTTTTGAAGAAAATGGTAGTACTCCTTGACAGAGGTCCCGTTTTTTATGAAATTTATATAGTGAGTCATGAAAGTGGACATAAAAATACTCAATGGATATTTTGGCTAGATTATAGGGGTTTTAGAATGAGGATGTAGAGATAGGCCAAAATACACTATTCCAGACCACTTTTTGGGATTTCCAGTAAGGGAGAAGGGACCCTAAATCACAAATATGAAAAAAATATGCCACTCAAAATTTTACCTTCTCAACTAGCGAGAAAACTTTGTCGTAGTAAATATTTCCTAGTTTTGCCCAGTTTGGGAGATAACAATTTTTCCTAAAAATTCCAAGTCTAGAGAAAATGCAGAAAGGGAAAAGTTGTCAATTCCATATTGACACAAAATTTTCTAGGAGCATCATATTTATATTATTAAGGTTGATATGTACTCACTATCACTAGTATTATTAGTGCTCAATATAAAAAAAAATATTCTCTTGACATATTTTCTTCTACAGGTGGAAAAAGTTGGCCTCTGAGTTAGTTTGCACTAGTGGGAAAAGTGCACGAATTGGGTGAAAATGGCAATTTCAGAAAGCCATAACCTTCAATTCAGAGGTCATATTGAGGCATAATTATAGTCGTTGGAAAGACGATTTAAAAGAGAATAATTCTAAGGGATTATAATTAGATAAATGTTATATGATTCTTCATAAATTTAGAAGGAAAATTACCTATAGATTTAATTGAAAAGAATTTTACAATATGCATAATTTCTAAGAGCAATGGTTGCTTCGACATTTTGTAGAATTAGGGGTATAAGAAAAACAAGTCAAACTTGGGATTACATATCCAAGACATTAAATATGCACAATGATCCTATAGCCATGAAAGAGAATCTAAAGGTCTAAACATCAATTTAGGTAATGAGGAAATAGAGTCTAATAGACATAGAAGTAGGGTGGAGCCAACAAAACTAGTAGAGACTATGAAGAGTTTGAGAGTGGAAGTGTAGAGTTACAAAGGTGATAATGAAATAATAATAAAAGCATGGGAGGAACAAAATCAAATGAAAACTTAGTTGCTACAGAGTCTCAATCAAGTGTAGAAACAAATAAGAAATGGATTAGGTAAAAGGCATGAGGAAGAAGGTAGACCTCATGCAAGGAGAGATAGTTACACAAGATCAAGGCACACAAGAAGTGCTAGTAGAGCTCAAAGACAACACTACTCACCTGCTCATTTAGTCGGGAAGTTTTATGTTTCTAAAGAGTCAAGGAACAACCTATAAGTGTCCCCCATTATGCATCACAGAAGAAGATATGAACTGGACAACTTGGAAGGTGAGCATAGGAAGCTTAAGCCACCAACCTTTGATGGTGAAATCAAAAGAGGAGATGATGCTAAAACCGAGTTGGTTGGAATCAAAAAATAGTTTCAGTTACATAGCTACTCATTTAACCTAGAAGCTAGGATTACCATATACCATTTGCAAGGAAAATCCTCTATGTGGTGGGACCAATTGAATAAAATAAAAAATATCAATAAGAAAAGAATTTCTTCAAAGAAGTTCAATAAATATTTCGAGTAGAAATACCTTTTAGATCACTACTAGAACAACATGACCATGGAAGAATATGAAAATAATTCCTTAGAGTTGCTGAGGTATGTAGGTTTTATCAAAGAGGAGAAGGTGAAAATATAGATATTTTGAAGTGGAGTGCCATATCAACTATAACAAATCTTGGAATTTTTTTTATATGGCATGTATCAAAAGTTTTATAAATAATCCTAAAAATTTAAGGGTTCTATTCACTTTTAGTTTTGAATTTTTTTTTATGTATTAATTACTTAGAAGCAAAAGCCATTTTATTTATGTTAATGTTTTTCAATTAAGATTATTAATCACATTTAAAATTTTCTAATCAATAAATTTTCAATTTCTATCTTAAATATTAAATAAAATCAAAACAGTTTTAACTTGTTTTCATCTTTAAATAGGAATAAATAATTTAATAAATAAATGTCACATTCCCCTCTCTAAATTATGCATGGTCCTAAGTGCACATCATAAATATGTATAATATAATAAATGAAGATTATAAATACACTTATCGCATTTAGTAAGGAATAATAATTAAAAGTAAAATAACATTTACTTTTGCATGTGGATGTGCCGAGATATCTTATATATTTTAATAAAGTTAGTTTTATGCATTTTTGAAGAGTGTTTTTAAAAGATTTTCTAATCGATTTTAATAAAACATGAAGTTACATAATTTTATTTGAAAACTTGTACATTTGTGAAATTTAAATAAAAGAACTATGTAACATTTGAGAATTGTTTTAAAGAAAGAATTATGTAACATTTGAGAAGAAATGTTAATAGATTTTCTAACCAGTTTCAAATTTGTTAAAAGAACTTGAAGTGACAAAACACATTTATAAAGGAAGAATCATATCACTTTAATGTTCGAGCCTATTGATGTGCCAAGATACCTTGTACACTAAGTAAAGCTAATCTTATGCACTTTTGAGAAATGTATTTAATAGATTGTCTAACAAGTTTCAGACTTGTTTAAGAAACTTGAAGCCACAGAATTCTATTTGGAACCTTGCATTTTTTGTAAAAATCGAAGAAAGAACCATTTTTGTAAAATTCGAGGAAAGAACCATCTCACTTTGATGTTTGATGTTCAGAGAATAAAGTTAAAGGTAAGCTAAATAATTAGCTGAAAGGCTTATATTTATTGTTAATGAGAATGATTAATGATCTTTTAATCTAAAATTCTAAGCTAACAATTGAAGATGTTAGCAAATTTTTAGTCGTCCTCCCAAATCAATGAATGCAATTTACTCTTCATACCTGTTTACTTTTTAACATTTATCTAATCATATTAAGAAATTACGGTAACTCCATATAATTGCCACGTTTAAATTATTAACAAGCACTACTTCAACTTCCTCCTCAATTGTCCGGGCCTTTCATATTCTATGGCTAGCCGACCCACCTATTACATGAGCATGGAGCGTTTCATTTTCAAGCATGGATATCTTTCGACGTTCTCAGCCGATACTTAGCGGCTGTGCTAGTATACGTATTACAAAGTAAGAGGGATCATGGAAAATGACAATAAAGCAGATTGTCTGCAGTGAAGGGCTTGAAGCTTGTTAAGAAAGTTGAAGCCACAGTTCTATTTGGGACCTTGCATATTGTAAAATCCGAAGAAAGAACCATCTCACTTTAATGTTCCATCGCATAAAGTTAAAGGCAAAGTAAATAATATAGTAATAGAAAGTAAAGAGGTATCAGGGAAAAGTAGATTGCCGAAAGTACCACCCTTGAATCCGTCGGTGGCAGAGATCAATATAATTCAGTGAAGGACTTGAATTCGCCTCGGAGATTTGAGTGACCTAGGGATATTGTTATTGTGGTTGGAATTCCCTTACATTATCTCATTGGTGTTGTTGGAGTTCCCTGCATATGCGGTTATGGCGACTCAGAGAAATCACATTGAACACATTCGTAAGACCAAGTTTTCTCTAGATAACCCGCTTGCACAAGATTTGCATCAAGCGGTGAAACATCTCTCTGCTGAATTATACAGCAAGGATGTGCATTTTCTTATGGAGCTCATCCAGGTAATTCTTACTTCAAATTATCAAATATGTTTTATATTTTTGTTTTGAATACTTTAAAATGGTGGTTTTACTGCAGAATGCATAGGATAACAGCTATGCACCTGATGTCCAACCTTCGTTGGAATTTGTAATTACCAGTAAGGATATCTGTGAAGTGGGTGCTACTGCTACACTGTTGGTTTTTAACAATGAAATCGGATTCCAAAAACATAATATTGATTCTATATGCAGCGTTGGACGATCTACAAAGAAGAAAAGGGAAGGAGGTTATATTGGAGAAAAAGGTATGGCTGGTTATTATCTTTCATCTTTGAAATCATATATAATGTGTTATTAGCTTAATAGGTTAGTGTTTACAGTTACACACATCTTCATCTGCACCATCCATCCTTCTGGGGTGGGTGTTTACCTTACCTCATACACTTACGATGAGTGTATTCCACCACACACATCTCGAAAGGTACGTAATTTTTCGGAGAAAGACGGGTGGTGGAGTAAGGTGGGATGTGTATACTTTTCAGAACTGATTTAAGAACTTTTCTGATCTATCTGAGACTAACTGCTTCTATTACGTATCTTACTCAATTATGCTATTTTTGACATATCTAATTATATCCTTTTCATTGAAGGTATTGGATTTAAGAGCGTCTTTCTAGTCACAAGCCAGCCTTGTATTTTCAGCAATGGATATAAGATAAGATTCAACGATGTCCCTCCTCCTGATGCAAACATAGGATATATCGTCCCAGAATGGATTGAAAAAAAACCAACCACTGCCCAGCTTGAAGAAATTTATGGGTGTAAGCTTCCCAATACGGTTATAGTCCTACCTTTGCGTCCTGAGAAGGTTGAAGCTGTGAAACAAGAGCTCTCCAGTATTCATCCTGAAGTTATTTTGTTCATGTCTAAGATAAAGAAGCTTTCGGTTCGTGAATTTCATGTGGATCCCAGTCGTAACAAAATTAATGCAATCTCCGTTTCACGGGAGACGGACTTCCAGAGTTCTATGAGTGAAGACAGTGAGGCCTTCACTCTGCATCTGTCTGCTGAAGAAAATAAATGCTCCACAGGAAGATCCAGTTATTACATGTGGAGGCAACGCTTTCCTGTCAAAAACGAGTGTAAAGTTGAGCAGAGGAAAGACGTGGAAAAATGGGCGATTACACTGGCTTTCCCCTTTCATGAACGGCTTACAAGAGGAAACATTGCATCTCCCAGCATTTATGCTTTTCTTCCAACGGAAATGGTCACGGGTTTTCCATTTGTGATACAAGCAGATTTCTTACTGGTTTCTTCCAGAGAGAGTATTATTTTTGACAACAAATGGAACCAGGGAATACTAAACTGTATTCCGTTATCTT